>CAUYSK010116370.1:0-150197 GCA_963575035.1 Avahi laniger | reverse complement strand
GTGGGCAGATTGTTTGAGCTCAGGAGTTCGAAACCAGCCTGAGCAAGAGCGAGACCCCATCTCTACTAAAAATAGAAAGAAATTAATTGGACAACTAAAATATATAGAAAAAACAAATTAGCCAGGCATGGTGGTGCATGCCTGTAGTCCCAGCTACTTGGGAGGCTGAGGCAGGAGAATTGCTTGAGCCTGGGAGTTTGAGGTTGCTGTGAGGTAGGCTGACACCACAGCACTGTAGCCCGGGCAAAAGAGTGAGACTCTGTCTCAAAAAAAAAAAAAAATCAGAGCTAAAGGACAGCCCCCAAAGGGGAATACCAGCTCTCTTTCAATGGATACCAACCAGAATGAAAATATTGAAATGACAGATGAAGAATTCCAAATGTGGATTGTAGGGAAGGTCAATGAAATCCAAGAGAAAATGGAAAACCAATTCAAAGAAATCAGAAAAACAATTCAGAAAATGAATGAAAAAAATCACTAAAGAGATTGGCATATTAAAAAACAAAAAACAAACAGAACTTCCGAAAATGAAAAATTCATTTAAGGAAATACAAAACATGGTGGAAAGTTTTAAGAACAGACTAGACCAGGCAAAAGAAAGAATCTCAGAGCTAGAAGAAAATACTTTTGAATAGATCAATCAGTCAAAAGTAAAGAACAAAGAATTAAGAGGAATGAAGAAAGCCTTCAAAAATTACAGGACTATGTAAAATGACCATATACAAGAATCATAGGCATCCTTGATGGTGAAGACTAACACATACCAGGGCTGAAAAACCTGTTTGAGGCAATAATTGAGGAAAACTTCACTGGTCTTACTAGAAATTTAGATACCCAGGCACAAGAATTTTAATGAACACCTGGGAGATTCATTGCAAAGAGGCACTCACCAAGACACCTAGTCAACAGACTGGCCAAAGTCAAGATGAAGGAGGATCTTCTGCAAGCCATAAGGCAAAAACATCAAATAACTTCCAAAGAACAACTATCAGGCTAACTATAGACTTCTCAACTGAGACATTATAAGCCAGAAGGGATTGGGGCCTGATCTTCAGTCTTCTTAAACAGACCATCAGCATAGAATTTTGTATCCTACAAAACTAAATTTCAGATATGAAGGAGAAATAAAGCCTTTTTCAGACAAACAAAAACTGAGGTAATTTGTCATGACCAGACCTGCCTAATAGGAAATACTCAGAACTGCATTATATGTGGATCGGCACAACAGAAACCCACTAGAGTAAAACCACCAAAAAGCTAAAGCTCAGAGCTCATATAAAACAATAGCATAAGAGATAAAACACAGCAACAAAGCACTACCCAACAGGATGAACAGAACAATAACCCACGTATCAATTCTATCAATCAATGTGACCAGTGTGAATGTCCCACTAAAGAGACATAGGCTGGCTGAATGGATAAAAACATACAACCCTGCTGTCTCCAGGAAACACATCTAACCCACAAGGACTCATACAGAGTGAAGGTGAAGGGATGGAAAAAAATATTCCATGCAAATGAAAACCAAAAGTAAGCAGGTATAGCCATTCTCATATCACATAAAATTGACTTAAATCAATAATAGTAAAGAAAGACAGAAATGGTCATTATAAAATGGTAAAGGGGGAAATTCAAGAAGAAGACATAACAATCCTAAATATTTATGCAGCTAACACAGGAGCACCCAAATTCATAAAGCAAATTCTGCTAGATCTAAGCAAAGAGATAAACAGCAGCATCATAATTGCCAGGGACTTCAATACCCTACTGACAGAACTAGGCAGATCATCCAAGCAAAAAAATGAACAAAAGAACACTAGACTTATACAAAACTCTAGAACAAATGGGCCTAACAGACATTTACAGAACATTTTACCCCCAAACTAATGAATATACATTCTTTTAATCAGCACACAGAACATTCTCCAAGACTGATTGTATCTTAGGCCACAAAAACATCTCAACAAATTAAAAAAAAATCACCATGTATATTCTCAGACCATAGTGAAATAAAACTACAAATCGAATCCAAGAGAAACACTTAAATGTACCCAAAGTCATGGAAATTAAACATGCTGCTGAAAGATTATTGGGTCAATGATGAAATTAAAATGGAAATCAAAAGATTGCTAGAACCAAATGACGAAGGGACCACATGCTATCAAAATCTATGGGATTCAGCAAAAGCAGTCCTACAGGGAAAATTCATAGTCTTAAATGCCCAGATCAAATGACAGAAAGATCACAAATTAACAATCTAATGACACATCTCAAGGAACTGGAAAAGGAAGAGCAAACAAAACCCAAAGCAAAAAGAATACGAAGGATCAATGGATCAAATAGTTGGTCCTTTGAAAAGATAAACAAAATTGATAGATCTCTTGATAGATTAACCAGGAGTAGAAGAGAAAGGACCAAAGTAAGCTCAGTCAGAAATAAAAAAAGGAGATATTAATATTACAACTGATACCACAGAAATACAAAATATCTTTGAATACTATGAAAATCTCTATGCACATAAACTCAAAAACATAGAGGACATGAACAAATTTCTGGAAACACACGACTTCCCAAGACTCAATCAGGAAGAAACCAAAATTCTGAACAGACCAATAAGGAGCAGGAAGATTGAAGCAGTAATAAAAAAGCATCCAATAAAAAAAATCCCCAACACAGATGGATTTACAGCCAAATTTTACCAGACCTGCAAAGAAGAGCTGGTACCCATATTTCAGAAATTATTCCATAACATTGAGGAGGAGGGAATCCTCAATTCATTCTATGAAGCCAGTATCACCTTAATACCAAAGTCAGGAAAGGACAAAACAAAAAAACTACAGACCAATATCCTTTATGCAAAAGTCCTCAATAAAATACTAGCAAACCAAATTCAACAACACATTAAAAAAATAATACATCATTACAAAAAATAATATACCATTGCTTCTAATATTTTGCTACTGCAAAAAGAAATATTGCCCTGCATAAAATTTATACATATAATTTCACATATGCAAAGTATATCTTTAAGATAAATCTTACAGGTAGAATTGCTAATTCAAAGGGCATTTTGTATTTGTTATTTTGAAAGCTATTTTCAAATCACACCCTCTGAGATTATAACCATTTATATTCTTGTCCAAAATGTCTGTGAGTGCCTACTTTCCCAAATCCTTTCCAACAATGATACACATATCACACCGGTATGTGAGATGGGTATCTCAGTATAATTTTGGTTTGTCTTTCTTACATTATGAGTGAAGTTGAGCATTTTTTCTGTATGCTTGGGCCATTTATAGTTCATTTTTCTGAACTGTCTTTTTATGTCTTTTTCTCAGTTTTTTCCTATTGGTTTATTAGAGATTCTTATCAGAAAATCAATGTTAGAAATATTAGTCAATACAAATGTTTTCTTCATTTGTCTTTTGACTTTTCCTTATTGTGGATTTTACATGTAGATGATGTTGATGAGGATGATCTACTTGAGTTTACTAATCATTTTTCTTATAGATTGGGGTTTTATTTTTCATATATAAATTTTCACATATATAATATTTTATATGCACATATATTTCACATATGTGAAATATACACATATATTTACACACATATAATTCTTCTATATTATCTTCTAAAAACTTAATTTCAATTTTTTACATGAAATCTATGATTCATTTATAACTTTTGGTGTAAGTTGTGGCCTTAGGGTCCAATTTTATTTTATTTTATTTCTTCAGACAGCCACTCAGCCTTCCTTGTGCCATTAACTGGATGCTAGCTGAAACTACTGATCATTTTCTATTCAATGCCAACACACACAGTTTGAATGTGGAAGTGTATATGAAATAGATGAAAAATATTCCATAGTAGAATAAGCAATTGGCTGAGATTTCTGAGCCCCAGAAATGAAGCCTGAATTTACCTCTGATTTGGCTGATTTTTATCAAGTAGTTTTGTCTTTCTACATCCTATAAAACCCTCTTCCAATATATAATCAGCCCTCCCTATCAGCAAGTTCCACATCTGTAGATTCAGTCAACTGCAGATTGAAAACATCTGGGGAAAAAAGTGATAAAAAAAAAATGCAACAATAAAAATAATACAGATTAAGAAAACAATACAGTATAAAAACTATTTGCATAGCATTTACATTGTATTGGGTATAATAAGTAATCTCGAGATGATTTAAAATATACAACAGGTTGTACTCTGGTTATATGCAAATACTACTTTTTATACCAGGGACTTGAGCATCTGAGGATTTTGGTGCGGGGCGGGGGTTCTGGAACTAATCCCCAACAGATACTGAGGGGTGACTATATATATATTTTACACATGCTGCCAAATTGATCTTTCTAAAGCACAAATAGGATTTTTTTTGCTTAAAATTTGTCAATAGTTCCACAACACATATAGAATAAATAGATTTTTATATAATATTCTCCTTCTTACACAGATGTTCCAGCCACCTGTTAGATTACTCCTCTGACACTACATTTTTTCAGTTTAAATTTTAGCAAACATAATTATATACCATATCTCTCCAGAAAAGAATATATACTCCATGAGAGGAAGGACCAAAGTCTCACCCGGCATGCTCAAATATAGGTATTAAAAGATACTTTACCAAAGTAAAGGTGGTTCTCTTGTAAACAACCCATCTAATGCTTTTGGGTGCAACTAGCAGAAAATCATTCTAAGCATCAAGTTCTACACTTGCAGGAAGGGGTTAGGCAGTTATGCCTGCCTCCTACCCATCTTATGAAGATGAATATTAGCTAAAAGATTTATATATGATCTTGCAGTGTTAAAGTAACTACCAGAAATTCAAGAATCATCTACAGGGACTCAAAAAAAAAAAAAAGAGTAGTCCCTTAGATTTAAACTTTTAATATCTCATACGTGAGCGATAATATTTCTCTGTCTCCTAGAGCTGTACAACACTGACAAAAAATTACATTTCAGATAAGATAGATATGCAAATATCCTCAAATAGACATTATCAGTAGCATAATGGTTTGCTGAGTGACCATTCAGCAACTACAAATCAGATATTCTGAACTTGAAATCTGCATTTAACTTTCCAGATTGCTGCTTCCGGGTAGTCCCAGAAGATGGTACCTTGTATTCTGTTCTCAGGCCACCCAGATATCGTTCTTTCTTTAGATGAAGAGGTGGGGAATGCTGAAGCATTTCATCTTTTCTTTTGATCTGTGAGCAGATTTAACTGAAGTACAGGATACCGCAGAAACCTGTTGCTCTCGGACAGATGGCCACCCTGTCTTCGCCAGCTCACCTGAGAGCATGTGTTATTGCCAAGGAATGTGGCCTGCAGGGAAGTTCATGTGCTACAATTCCAGGGACTCCTGCTCATAGGACTGTCACCTTTTTGGTCTATGCCTGGTTTCCATGCTAGTCACAGCTGCCAGTTAGCAGTTCATCAAATTCACTTGATAGTCACCTCCTCCTAGTAAGAAAATGCTCCAGCCGTTGAACTAATACTACGTGTTTATTCCAATCGCTACCTGGCATCGGACTCCCCTGACATACGTGGAAAAACCACCAGGCCAGGGGAGCTCCATGTAGGCTTGATTTTTGCCATAACAAAAACGTGAAGCCAAATTATGAGCTTCCTTGAGGGTAAAGGGCAAGTAGAGAGAAAATGTGCAAAATTGTAACACCACCACCACCATCTTCATAATCACTGCCTATACTTTATCTTTAAACCACTCCTATAACACAAAGTTTAAATCATTTTTTTAGACTCTAATCCTTCATTTTATCAAATTATATTACTCCCCTGGTTAAAACTCCTCAATAATTGCCCACTGCAATTAGAATAAAATGCAAAATCTTCATCATGAGTGTATGTATGCAAATAGTCTGATGTCAATTTGAACTCTTCTTTGTTTTCTGTGTTCTAGCATGCCTGGATTTCTTTCTTTTGCTCACATTTTGTAAGCACATTTGCTGTTCCCTCTGCTTCCAGCACCTGCTTCTTGACCTTCCTGTAACTTTTTCACAATTCAGAAATCAGCTCAAATTTTGATTTGAGCTTTCTTTGACGACTGTCTAAAACAGTCTTCTTCCTCAGTCCCCAGTTGCTCTCTTCTTTTCCGTATTTCATGTCCCTAATGCCACTGGTCACATACAGAGACAAACACAGGCAGACACACACACACACAGACACACACACACACACACACACACACACACACACCAATAGCTCCACAAAAGCAAGAACCTGTCTCTTGTTCTTTTTATGATAACAGCAATGTGCACATAGCAGGCACTCAATAAATATTAAGTCTATGAAGTCAGTGCAACAGCAACAAATATCGTCTTTAATATTCTCTTTAGACAAACATTTATTGCCAATAAGTGGAACTGGGTAAGCACAGGATAATGATGTGTTTGAGAAGAGTCACACTCGAGAGCGCAGAGGCTCACGGTTGGAGCTGGAGAGGCCACTGCGTCGCAGGGCTATGTGGCCTCTCTTTCACCTTCTGCAACCCTCCCTTGTGGAAAGCTCACAACCAAAATAAGCTTGCAAGAAACAGGATGCAATAATTAAATTATAAGTCTTATTTTTAAAATATTTGCTCATGTCAGAAGGTCATTGCTCTAAAAAAGAATACACGGAAACAATGCATAATTTTAAAAATCTGGAGATATTTCTATTCTAACAATGATTAAAGTAAGTTCCCATCATAAGGCATTTTAAATCATAACCACTATTTTTTAGTTCCAAGAGTGAACACAGAGTTCTGCGCTTCCTGAGAATGTTTTTGGTTTCCATGATTTCAACAGTAGATTTGTTGGGTTTTTTTTCTTTTTTTCAAATTAAATGTAGCAGGTCAGTGAGCCTTTAATGCAGTCCTGTCGATGCCAGAAAGAAAATAGAAATGGACATGTTATTAATGGCTGAAAATTAGTTCAATCCATCTGTTTAAAACATTCCTCTCCCGCGTCAAACACCGAAATCCATAATCACATCAGGGTGATCAACCACAGACTGATGGCTGAGACATTAGGAAGCGTCACATCAAAGAGCAGTTCATTGAAGAAGAAGCCACAATATTCTCAGTGGGTCCCGGATGATTTCTCTCCAGAATGGTGGTGGTTAGTTTTACAACACTCTATCTTCCTTCCTCTCGTACGTATGTGTAAATGGGGTTGATGACCTTTTGGTACACACAGGAATAAGGACTCTTAAACAGACGGCAGAATAGGTCCCCAAAATAGTGCTAGACGTGAAATCAGGAGGTATAGGTTCAAATCCTGGCTCTACTCATTATTAATTGAATGGCCTTAGGCAAATGGTTTAACTTCTCTAGGAACCAGTTAAACCATATCTTTACAGATATATATCATGAAGGGTTTTGAAGAGAATAAAATAAAAGAAAAATACCTAACACACAGTCCAGTAAGTGGATCATCAGTAGAAGTTTTCTTTTCCTTTTTCCTTTCTTTCTTCTTTCCATTTCCCTCTAGGAACCTCATGAGCCCTGTACACGTGTGGCGGGCGGTATGGATAGTTTTACTGCATGGTGTTTGCCTAGAGTCCAGTGGCTATCATCTAAAAGTTTCTGTCTTGCTAGACTTCTCCTTTCCTCATTCTTTGACTATAGAGAGCAGGCTCTTTTTGGAGCCTTTATTTGTTGGTGATCGTTGACATTTCCAGGCTGTCGATTTCTCTAGCCCCAAGTTTGGGATACAGAAGGTAAAAAGAAAGGAATCCTAGGGAATTCAACACCACGTCATTTCACGCGTCCAAAGGACCCTTGCCCCTCTGTCTTCTCTCCACCTGTGAGAGCCGTACTATGACATAATCCAGAGTTTTATCTGTACTTAGCGGGGCAGTAGGGGAGTACATCTACTCCATCTTTCCAGAAGCGGAAGTCTCCATGAAGTTTTTAATTTCAGTTATTATTATTTTTCTCTTGCAACATTTGTATTCTTTTTCTCTAATTGTTAATGCTTTTTCCTTTGCTGGATCTTTTTTTTTATCTATTTTATCTTTATATCTATTTAGATCATTCCACTCTCCCACAGTTTGTTGTGTCTGCTGATTTCCTTTCATCATAGCTCATTTCCTCCTGTGGCTTGTAATTTTTGAATGAGTATTTATCTTCAACTTGAATATATATATATAGATTTTTGCTGTGTGCGTTTCTTTCCTCCTGTATTGTAGAAGCCCTAAAGAGCAGCTTGGTTTTGCTTCTACTGGGCACTTCTGAGGATTCGCTTGTCCTGGATCCGTATTTACATTTCTAATTTATCAGCTTAGAATTCATGCCCGAGCGCAAAGTGTGAATTGGTATTCTGTACCCAGGCATGCCATGAGCTTTCAGTTTCAGTTCTTAATTGGAGCTTATTTTCCCCTTACCCAAAGCATAAAGGAAAGAAATGTGTCCTTGTTAATTCTTAGGGTTTATGATGTTTCCTGGTCCACTTGACAAACGAAGCAGCTTTTAAGGGCTCCTAGCTTTGTGCGGGTGTCCTGGTTTCAGCAATCAGCCTTGAAGGTACCTTGCACCTTGCTTCTATGGCCACATCTCTTAAGTGGACGTTAACATCCCGGCCACTATCCACTAAGAGATGTCCAGCTTGACATCTCTTATTAGTTTGGGGATAAATTATTTCTGGTACCTCAGGATTGTAGTAATTTGTGCTGAAGCCAGCTTGTTCAGGTTGGCAAGCATTCATGGTTAAATTTTCAGAAATTCGTGAACTAAATTTTATAAATATGCTGGTTAACATATGGATTTACAAATGTTTTCAATGTTGGAAGTTCTGCATTAGTTCAAAATATCATGGTAGTGAAATCAGAATTGTGTCATTCACTTATCAAAATTGGAAATAACTTAGAAAATGATTTTGCTTTTTATCCAGGGCAATATCTTTCTACCTTCCTGCCTGCCTCACCCCCAACCCACTTACAGGGATGAGAAGACTAAGGCTCACTGAGATCACATGCAAGACACTGTGCAAGGGTTGGCCCCACTCCTTATTACATGACTGCTCTTTCTGTTTCATCCTGTTGCTCTGTACTTGTTTAGCTAAAAGATCAAAGACCATTTTTTCACTTTTCTGTTAAAATGACTCCAACAAAAGGATCTGGATGCTGAGTCTCATGCTTCTCGGGGGCATGGTGTTGAAAGACCCTACCAATAGCTGGCCATGCACTGGTATCCCCCTTGACTACCCCTGACTAGAGCAATTGAAAAACCACCCCTGAAAAAACAGATTTCTGTTCACATTTCCCCAGAGGACACCGACATTTGCCAAAAAGCCCCCATGCCAATGAAAGTCCTCAGAAGTCAGCTTCAGTAAGCCATTATCATAGCCAAACAGATGTCATTTTGAGCCACTTTTATTATTTCTCATTTTCTATCTTTACCCTTCCCTCTCTTTTCATCAAATTTTCTTTATTATATTGTCCCATTATTATTAAAATTATTTTGCTAAAGCAATCATCATTGCAATGTCTATCCAAACATCCATTAACATGCTGTATAAATACATTGTTTCCCAAGTGCTGCCTTCTGTAAGGAAATAGTAGATTTTTCACTATTAATAAGAATTATATTTGACCTAGGATCTAGAAAAGTAAGTGGCTTAAGATATATGTGAAGAATTTACAGAAAATCAAAAGCCACAAATACTGGCAATTAGTAGTACATTTTTATCCTTATTATAGGTCATCCTTAATGGCTTTGGATCTATACACAGCTACAATGCTGATGTGAGTTAGAGTTTTGTGTAACCAGTGATTATTCAATCTAACTTCCTCATTTGGTAAATGAGGAAATAAAACTAAAAAGCAAGGACCCAATTCTTCTATGGTGAAACTTGGTGATCATACCACTCCTCCATGCTACATTCTTTAAGCATGTAATAAAATCTGCTTGTAGTTTTAATAATACAAGGTGAATTCACTTGAATGTCACTTATGTGACTAAACAGTTTAAAATGTCCTGTTCTGTGATCCAAAAAAGCAGCACTGACCAAAAAGTAGTGTGTTGGTAGCGTTTGACTCTCGGTTCACGTATGAAAATAAACACTCCACAATTAGCTATCATATTGTCATTTCTATGAAATTAAAAAAACATTATAATTTAGTAGGTACATATATATCACAGATTTGGGAGCCAAACTGCCTGTACGTATGAAAACTATACTAATCATTTAATATGTGTGTGACTTTGAGCAAGTCACTTGTGTTCTCTGTTTGTTTCTTCATCTATAAAATAGAGAAAATAATAGCAATTACATTTAGGATTGTTTTGCAAGTCAAATGAACTGTACCTGTAGAATGCCTAGAAGAGTTTCTGACACAAAGCACACACTATATAAAGATTAGCTATTAGAACAGATTATTTTTTAAATGGCTGAAATTACCCTCTCCCTATCCTGATGTCCTTTACAAAGTGACTGTCCAGCAATTTCCATGAAGAGATGGACTCTATTCTCCCAGCCTTGGGATCTTTCCCGGTCTTGACACTTGCTTCAGCTGGCGGACACAATGATGCGCTACTTTTGAGCTGGGGCACACGCTTCCACACTCTCTCAGACCTGTTTTCCACCTTGGGAACAGGTAAGAATAGTCACTTGCTCATGACTCAGAACTATTGGTGACCAAATATCAGAGTTTGAGGGCAGTGAACTGGGATCACTTGATATTACCTTTGCTGCTTTTTCTTGTGGTGCTAAGTTTCCAAATCCCTCATTAGGGAAAAAAATTCCAAAAGCGCTTTACTCAGATGACAGATACATTCTTCATGGCAGGCAAGGCTTTTGTGAATTTTCCCACTAAAAGAGCTAACTTTAGAAGAGGACAGGTCACCTAGGTTTGGACCTATTAGCTTGAAGTAGATGGTGCAGAAAATCTACGCTGAAGTCAGGCAGAGTTGGACGTCAGCGCTGGCTCTAACACTAACTTGCTACGCGATCTTGGACAAATAATTTAATTATTGTATACCTCAATTTCCTCATCTATAAAATATAAGAAATAAAATTTACCTCAAGGGACCCAAATAAGATAGAGTATGTAAAAGCATCTAGCGCAGTGTTTAGTATAGAGTAATTGCTCACTGCTAGTTTCAGAGGTGGCATTTAAAACCAACGCCAAGTTTCACATCAATCTAGTTATCTGTGCAATTCTGGGTAAATCATTCCCCCTATGCCTTAGTGTATCCATTAATAAAATAAGATTTTTTTAAAAAGCATCATATAATTTAAATATAAAATTATGTGAAAGCATTCTTTAAAATATAAGGTACCCTACAAATAGAAAGGAGGATAATGGTGATTATGATCATAATTGTGAAAAATTAATTATAATAACAGTATTTATTTGGGAATTATTGGGGAGTCTTCCAAAGGATTCTTAGCAAGCATGCCTTAAATGTCCCTTTGAAGGATGTCCTAAGATACTATTGTTGCTAAATAAAAATGTCCAAGCCAGGATCCACCACACATTGTCATTATAAACACACATGGACTTGCATGTACCCAGGCTTAACAAATGCATTTCCTGTTTTGTTCTATTTACATTTTTTTTACCAGACCCATTCTATACCCACACAAGCTCCAATGTGCCCAAATTTCTCATCATGCTCTGAGGCTTTCCTATGTAAAAGCCAGAGTCACACTTGAGTAGAAGTTAATATGTGAATTTTGAGGGGTGATATGACTTGAGCCCTTGTGGCTCTTTGACGGGGTGTGAAATTTGTAAGCATCAGATCCCAAAATATATTGCACTGGCTCGGGAAGGAACCGCTCTGAAGGTGGTGAAAGTGGAGGTTTTGGTGAGGAAGAGAAGGAAGAGGTTGGAGAGTTACTTACTAAAGGGATTTCTCTTCCTCACTAATACTTAATAGTTAACAAGCAGCCAAAACACTCATCCTGCTTTAGGCATCTCATGACCAATAACGGCAGAACCTCGAACCTTCCCACCCTTTGAAGGATTTCGGAGCCTCTGATTCCTCATCTATATGATAGGAATAATTATATACAGTGGTGTGCTGGTAAATGTTTAACAACCAACTCTCTGGGGGAAAACAGTCCTGATAATATTTGCCAATTTCTGTAGTGTAAATAGATCCCTAACAGACAATGTCAACCCATAATGTGACCTTACTGAATGCAGAGTTGGGAAGAAATACAATTCCACTATATATAAACAATAGATTTCCATAAATCTTTTGTTATAGTTTCTACAAATTCCACTATACATAAACAATAGATTTAAATAACCTCAGAAGCATACACAACAGTCAAATGTAGCAAAATAATCATAGATTAATGAGTTTGAGTTTTTATTACCATTTTAATATCATTTATTTTTTGTAAGTTTCTATAATTTTTAACAATGTGTGTATTTTACAACCAGCTCTCAAAATTCCTGAAAAAATGTGATAATCAACTCTCGCTAGCTGATGCGAGCCAGCTCAACACACCACTCTTTTAAGAATTATCGTTACATTTTTTTTAATTTAAATCTTAAGGAAACCATCTTTAATGCTATTATTCCATATCTTTCTGATTTGATAATCTCAAATAACCTTACTATTGACTCTGGATGTTAAAGAAATGGATGCTGCTCAGATGTCAGTTGCGTGGTTCATATGGCTAAGTCCAGATGCTGGTCATTTTATTAGAGATAATGGCAAGAACTTCAACAGCTGCAGAGGTTACTGGAATGTGTAACCATGGTGGCTTCAGTAGCAACAAAATAGTCTAGGGAAGGAATTCATCATTGTAGTTCACACCTAGGCTCCTTTTGCAGACCTAGTGCATGTCTCAGGCCTCATGGGAAGCTGGAAAGAGGCAAAATGAGCTGGAAGTTCTGTGGCCAGCCTGGCTAGTGACAGCCAAGAAATCATTATTTGTGCCTGATTTTTTTTTTTTTTCTATTGTGTCTGGAAAGGTTTCTGGAGTTCCCTGTCTCAGGCAGGTAGACTGAAGACACCTGTTATCACCTGAAAAAAAAGAAGTTAAGAAACGGACCAGAGAAATAATTTGGTAACCAGAAAGAATAAATAAGAAGGCAAAAGAGAAGGAGGAGGGGAGAGAGAGAGAGAGATAGAGAGAGGGAGAAGTTTCATTTAGTTCCTATCCTGAAGCTAAAATCTAATCTGGCTTATTAAATGAAAGAGCCTATTACAGAAATCAGGTTTCCAGGAAAATTCTCCCAAGCAAAATTGTTGCATTTATGCAAGCAATACCTTTCTGTCTGAATGAAAAAATAAGCAATAACAAAGGTCCAAAGGTGAGAAACAGTGAAAGATCTTTAGTAAATTTAAGAGATACCTTTCATCCTTTTACTATTTACACTCAGAAGGTCTTTCATTGGGCAGGCAGAGGCTCAAGGGTAAATTATAATTTTTATTTCCTAGGAAATGGACTAAGCATTTTAAGGCAAAATCTATGACGAATGTCGTAAGGAAGTTTTTAACAGAGTATCGATGTCAATTTGCTTCTTTTATTACCACCCAGACACTTCCCCAAGTCTTGAAGAAACATCGCCCTAAGTTGATGGGAATAGAAACGCCTCAGACTACATCATCGTGGAAGAGCCGTTCGATCCAGGCAGCCGAAAGGCAGAGAGAAGGTTCTAAAGCCCCAGTCAGAGCCATAGCTGTTATTCCTGGTAGAAAATGCCCCTGATCAAGTATAAAGGTTCGACAAATCTGAAAGACAGGTAAGGATGGAAAAGAGTAAGAAACAGGAGGTCCACAAGTGAAAGGTTTAGAAATGGGAAGAAATCATGCTGTCAAGATAGGCTAAGACAGCTGTTCTCAATGTGGCGTGCACACGAGCCCATCTGCACATATGTGCACACACACTCAAAATGCAGCAGTTCAAATCATCAAATGGATGGACAAGTAATGCACTTGTCCTTTAGATAATACAAAGAGGAGACTATGCATTTCTTTAAGTAATAAAAAGAAAACAATTCGAGTTGCCCATGCATCATTAGGATTTAAGTAGAACTCAACGCAACCGACAAATATGGGAAAAAATGTAGTAGAAGCAAAGTTTGCTGTTACCATTTAGTATTCTGAGACGCGGCTCTAAGAATGTTCCTGTGTTTTTAAAACCTGTGTTCTTTTGGAATATTAAAAAATAATTCATTCAATAACTAACCCATATACATGTAGAGAATGATGGCAAAATCTATAACTACAAAAGGGACGATGTTATGAGGGAGAAATGCATAATATAATTCTAAAGATATGAAGAAATTATTTATCAGGCATCTTAAAGGTACAGTGTCTCCACCTACTGTAGAGTAGGAGGATTCAAACCTTCAATGTCCTTTTCCTTTAATCTCCATTTCCCTCCTCTCTCCAACCACATCCTTCGGAGGAAGACATTTCTGTTGCAGGGAAGCCGCACGCTTTTCCTTCATTTGTGAACAGACACCAGCCACAAAGCATGAATAAGATAATCATTTCCCTTCCTTCCCCCAGCTAGTTGATTTCTAAGCAATCTTCCCCTCTGTTTCTTCCACATTCTTTCCCTGTTTTAAATTCTCCTATTTAAAATTTTCAGAAACTCATAACTTTGTCCCAGATTTACTATTCTGGCTAATATCAGAACAATTCGGGGACAAAGAATCCTTGGTTTGGTGCCTGATTCTGGGTTTAGCATATAATTTCTTCAAAGGGAAGATAGTAAGAGAAAAACATGTTTCCTTTAGATCACAAGAAAACCGAACCTAGCAAATATTAATCTCTCCAAGAAGGTATATCCGATCAACTATGAATTGGACCCAATTATTATTGCAGTGTAGCCCCATTGTGACCCAGTTTGTTAATACATAGTTAGATAAATGCCTCCAGGCAAATGACGCTCCCAAAATATAATAGCTAATTTATACAATAACCAGAATCTATAAGGATTTTTTTTTTCCTTTATCCCTGAGTTTTGCTGAGTACACAGAATGTCTTTGCTGCTGTCTGGGCAAGAGGGCAGCCTGGCTCCAGCTTCGTGGGACTGTACCGGAGTCCCGAGGGTCAGCCTCACCAGACTCAGAAGTTGAATACAGAAAAGTACCTCAAGGGCAGATTCTCATCAGCCTCATTCTCCTGAGTGTGACATGCCATTTTCATGACAGAAATACCACTCTCCGGTACCGCCAGTGGAAAGAAATCTATGCAAATATTTCCAACACACTGAATGAAGCTGAAGGCTCAGGAGCAAACCCCATTTGATACAGGGTATTATTTAACCATTCCTGTCTCACTGGGCTACTGTTTAGAGAAGAAGTCCTGTCTAATAGCTTTCTGGATAGTGGTAGAACATTTTGGGATTAAATAAACTTGGAAGATATCAGAGTGATTTTGAAGAAGACTGAGTTTTTAAAACATCCCTGAATGTGGAATTAACTTACCTGGGTTTGAGTCCCAAATTTGTCACCTTGATGTTAGTTCTATGACCTTGAACAAATTAACTTATCCTTTCTAAACTTCATTTTTCTCATCCACACAATAGGAACGGTATACCATAACTTGTAGAGTTATTACAAGGACTGAAATGAAGCTGTAAACTAATTCATGATTTCCAAAGCACGTTTCATTCTCTTATTGTTAAAGCAAGAACATTTGAGAAAAACTACTCACAGTCGACCCTGGAATGATGTGGGGGATTAAGGGCATCAAACCCCCGTGCAGTCAAAAATCCATGTGTAACTTTTCTCTTCCCCAAAACTTAACTACTAATAGCTGCTGTTGACTGGAAGCTGTACCCATAACATAAACAGTTGATTAACACATATTTTGCATGTTATGTGTATTATATACTGTGTTTTTACAATAAAGTAAACTAGAGAAAAATGTTATTAGGAAAATCATACAGAAAAAAAAATATATTTAGTATTTATTAAGTGGAAATGAATCATCATAAAGGTCTTCATCCTCATCATCTTCACATTGAGTAGGCTGAGGAGGAGGAGGAAGAGGAGGGGTTGGTCTTGTTGTCTCAGGGGTGGCAGAGGCGGAAGAGGTGGAGGAGGAATTATAAAAGGGGAAGCAGGAGATGGAGGTACACTCAGTGTAACCCTTATTGAAAAAAATCCACGCATACGTGGACCCACACAGTTGAAACCTGCGTTGTTCAAGAGTCAACTGCATATAACTTCCTGCCAAAGGTATTTCTTGACTGAGAGCATTGAAGAAAGCTGGAAAATTCCCAGATAACACTGTAACCCTCCTCCAAAAAAAAAAAAAAAAATCAGCTAATCAGAATATCATGGCTAGTTTTTCATACTACTAGAAAAAAACCAACTATTTTTGTTTTTTGTTGACCCCTTTGCCAATACCTGTAGTTTTATTATTACTATTGGCAGAGAGAAAACCTTAAGCTAATGCTGTTACCCAAAGGTACTTGAAGATTACTAATCATTTACACTATAATTTAAAAGGGTTTCAGATCCTGTACTAGGAGGAAGGATTGGGTGTTGAGAGCCAGAGCCTCACCTAAGGTACAATTAAAAAACAATCCACCAGCTCCCATAAAATGTCTTTCTCAGGGTCTCAAACCTGTGTCCCAGAGAATGACCTGGATAGTGAAAACCTGCCAGACATGAAGGATCTTGTTTATGGTCATTCTCAAAGTCCTACCAAAGGAGGTGGCCTTAACACCTGAGACAGCTGAGAAAAGCCCTCAAATGATGATCCTGTGTCTTTTGCCATTGTCTCATCAGAACATCCCTGCTCAGCTAGTCCCTTTATGCCCAGCTGGGAACTGTGCAGGTATATGGCAGAGTGGGGAATGCTCGATTAATTAAAAAGTTATGCTCAGAACAGGCTTAGTTAGTACAATTGATCTTTTGGGGCATAAGCTCTCACCTCCAGGCTTGACTCGGCTGCTACATTATTATGTCCTCTTCTTCCAGAAAGGGACATGGAAGGAGAAAGGTCTCTGTCCTCAGAATGGTGTTGTCAAGTCAGTGCCTCGCCGGGATACAGGGAAGCTTAAGATGAAAGAAAAATCAGTAACACTGAGCCCATCCTTATTCAAAATTTTGACAATTGGTCCACTATGCAATTTTTTGGCATTCATTTTGACTTTTAAACCTATTGTATTAAAATCTTGCTTATCTTGATGACTGGGTTATCGGGCAGCCCCTGTGAGTTTCTCACTTGCCTCATCCTGGTCACAGCCCCGACTCAGGGTCTCTGTCCTCAGAGGAGAAAGCACGTGATCTCCAAGGAGAAGACAGGTCTAGTACCTGCCACTGCAACTCAATCACCCTCCAGATATGGAGGTGACAGAGGTACCTCCTCGAAGGGTCAAGATAGGCTGAAATGTGAGATCGGCCTTTCCATAAGAAAATACTGCTGGCTCTTGGGGAGGGAGAGAGCCTGAATGTACAACTCCCAGCCAGGCGAGACGCCCCAGTGGACTCACGCAGTTCCTACGCCACGTCTGATTTCTGGAACCGACAAAGCAACTTCTCCAAAGACAAACCTGTGCTCTCCAAGACCTGAAGATCAAGCCCTCCTAGATATTTTGCCTTAAGGCCTCTGTGAATCTACTCAGATAGATCTGACTTCGAGGAATCCCTAAGTCAACCAATTCCCAGCCCCAGTCCACATCTGTTGGCAGCTTCGGTTCCTTGTGCTCCTGCAGGTTAGGGGACACGGCCAGGCTCAAGAGTGGTGGCCCAGTCCTCAGGCTTCCTTTGAGACAGAAACTAGCACGCCATGTTGCTCCTCCTCCCTTCCGACAGCACAGAACCAGCACACTGAGAGTTAAAGCATCACTCGAGAGATACACCTTATTTCAAAAAATGCCCATGTTAACAAACTCTAGTTTCCTCTCACCCCGGCTAGGAGGAGGCGATCTGATAATACACACACAGCCACCTCTCTCCCTGCACTAATCCCTCATATCAGAGGCAATGAGGCAGCTGGAACAATGCAGTTTCCTCCAAAGGCGACTCCAAGCCCATTTCAGCTGTTGGTACAATATTGTTCATGTCCTTAATCTATTTAATTGCTTGTATAGACATCCAAAGGAGGAGAAAAAGGAAGACTCAGATTCTATCTGGTCACTTGCCCTAAACTACTCCTCCTTGACTTTCTCCTCTTCCATTTTTTCCTTCCGTTGCTTCTTGTATTCCTCTCCCTGCATCTCCCAGTGTCCAATTTGTGAAAAGGCAGAAAGTACACATCATACTAGTCTCGGGCACTTGAGCTGCCAGATCTGATTTCCCTGGTAGATGCGGAAGATTGAGGAAAGAACAACTGTGGCTGACAATTAGATTTATTTTTCTGCACATGTTCCAACCCTTGACACGGAGTCTGGCAGTCTGCAGCTAACCCACTGTCTTCAGCAGAACTGGGGGGATTTTATTGGCTGCAAGAGCGGGGAGACAGAGTTTCCCAGAGTCAGGTCAGACCCTCCCTGCTGGCCTGTCAGCTCGCTCAGCATCAGTCATAACAAGTCCGGCACATCCTTGAAGAAAACACTGGGAAGATATCCAGTGGGATATCTTTGGGAGGCAGAATGTGCTAGAAGCAGCACATAAAAACTTCCACTAAATGCACATTTTTTCCTCTCTCACTCCTGACTCCACCATCATAGACACTGCTGGCCAAAGTGTTTCAGGAGCAAATATTAATACAATAGCTACTGTACTCCTTAGCATCTTCCCAAAGTCCCAGCCCCCTCTCCACTCTTAGCACTTGGCTGTTTAAGAATAATTATGGTTTGGGTAGTCATTAACACCTTAGTGTGAGACAGCATAAAAATTTCTTTGGAGTTAGGAGGAAAGCAAAATAGGGAATGTAGGAAAGCAATGGCACATTTTTTCCCCCAAGGAAAGTGAAAAAAAAAATTAAAGAAAGAGAACCAGTTTTGCTGCTATTTCCCTTGTATCAGGCACTGCGATGGGGAAAGAAGCAAGGGGTGGCATATCACAAACTAAATTTTAAAAACAACAATAGGTGTTCTCTTCAAGAAAAGACTGAATGTCAGAAAGAATAAAAGAAAGAAAGAGAGGGAAGGAGAGAGAGAAAGAGAGAGGGAAGTAAGGAAGGAAGGATGGAAGGAAGGAAGGATGGAAGGAAGGAAGGAAGTAAGGAAGGAAGGATGGAAGGAAGGGAGGGAGGAAGGAAGGAAGGAAGTAAGGAAGGAAGGATGGAAGGAAGGGAGGGAGGAAGGAAGGGAGGGAGGAAGGAAGGAAGGATGGAAGGAAGGAAGGAAGGGAGGGATGGAGGGAGGGAGGGAGGAAGGAAGGAAGGAAGGAAGGAAGGAAGGAAGGGAGGAAGGGAGGGAGGGAGGGAGGAAGGGAGGAAGGAAGGAAGGGCAGGAGGGAGAGAGAGAGAGAGCAGGAAGGCCGCAAACATTGTGGCCAAGAGCAGGTAACATCAGGGGAAAATACACTATGAAATTCTGCTTACATTTTCATGAGGATATTATTCATTTTTAGATATATACAGGGTATTTGCCAATGGATTCCAGTGTGCCAGACCAGAAGGATTCCTGAGGTTCTCATTTATTTCTGCTGTCTAAAGCCATTACCTTCTACCTCCTAAAAAACTCAACACCACAGCTTTCAAGTCAAGGCCAAAGACACTACATCTCTAGAATTGAGTGTGCAATTTGACAAATGTTTCCACTTTGATGTGCTTTGATTTTTCATGAAAATGATTCTCAATCATAGAAGCCAATCTGGGCTCAATTCAAAACCTCATGCACAGTGACTGATATATAAAGCACACAAGCCACCCAAACAGAGGGTCATGGCTCCAAGTGTGTTACCTTGGTTCCGATTCACTGTGCATGTGACGTAGATGAGACAGTGAATAATTCCTTTCGTCAGTTCAAAGCTAAATTTTGGAGACAGCATGTTTTCCTGGATGTTTAACTAAATCTTCTTGGCTAAGCGCCCTAGGTCAGAGCAACAAACTTCCAAATGCATTTAGAAACACAGTGGGTTCTCATTTGTGGGGATTCCACACTTTGAAGAATATTTGCAGCTCAGTTCTTCACCCCAGAGTGCCTGACTCTGGAATACAGCAGATGAGGGGTACTTACAACATTCAAATTCCAACCAACTTTTCCAGCCAAAGGTGCAACTATTATACTTGATCGTATACCACTTACGATTCTGACACAAGGGCCACCTTCTTTCCCGATTTTCCTCCATATGCCCATGTATGTGGGCCTTTGCCACATTATTCTTCAGCCAGGTTGCCTTTCAATCATCTCTTTATAACGAAACTCTGTGCAGTTAAAAAGTCTCATTTTTTATAAAGACTACCCAGCTCTGCTGCTGCCACTACGTCTACTACACACACACACACACACACACACACACACACACACACGCATAGACACACTCTCAGTCAAAGTCAATTCTGGTGTCTTCTAAATGTCCATATTATGGGTACCTGTATTATTATACTCTTCTATTTTTGTCTTGACTTTAAATTACTTGAATAATTCTGCTTCTTCACTTACCCTGCCGACTTCACCACCCCCATTAGTTCATAAGTCCTTTGAGGGCAAAGGCCACGTTTTAAACAACATTGTATTTGCAATCAGTACAAGTTTATTGCATGATAAATACAACATCTGATATTTATTTAATGGTTACATGAATATGTATTGTAATATTAGCTTGAACATATAGATATTAATTTATAATACCAAACTAATTTCAAAATGCAATCTATCTTTATTTAGAATGTTGATGTTTTATTCATCATGGATTGTTGTGCATTAATTTTGATTTTTAAAAATGTGACACTAAGGTATTATTTTTCTAACTGAGTCTGTCAAAGCCCCGCTCCCTTAAATTTTGGTGCAAGTGGCAAGTTCTTCACTCACCTTACCACTACTTGAATATCAATTACATCTAAAGTAGCTGGTGAAAAGTTAGCAGAACATGCTTTTTGTTTAAAGTGTTGTCCTCAATGCTAATGAAATTCTGTTACTGAGAATAAGCTTATATATAGATGAGAGAATTAAGGAAGCTTATAAATCATATCATCTTCCCTCCTCATTTTAAAGATGAAGCAAGCCCTTAAAGGCCAGGGGTTTTAGGAGAAGTATTCCAGGAACACATTTTTACTTCATTTTTTCTTGGTAAAGCAAGGTTTTCATTGGGTGGCCATTTGGAAGTCTGTGGTCATGAACAGAACCCAATAAACGTTGCTATGCACTAGCACCAGTTTGGGGTCCTTGGCTTTGTTAGTACTGCTCTCTGTCAGTCTGAACTCAGCCTATCTTGGATGATAATACATTATAAAATAATGAAGGCACAAAGAAGTAATCTTAGATCGTATGCAATTCTGACTTATTTTATTGGCCTTTTGACTCTCATGTTTTAACATAGATATATATTTCCTTGGAGAACTTTATAATATAAACGTTATAGAAAAGTAACAGCATTTCCAAGAAGGTAGGAGAAAAACAAATGACTCATTGCCTTATTGAAGATTTCTCTTGCATCAGATGAGGAAACTGAGACTGAGAGAAAAATGATTGCTGAAGATGTGCTTGCTCTAATCATTGATTCTCAGTCTCGGCTATGTTAGAGTCACCTGGGGCACTTTTTAAAAATATTTGTGGAACAAAAGGAACTCTCATTCATTGCTGGTGGGAATGGAAATGGTACAGCCATGTGGGAACACATTTTGATAGATTCTTACAAAATTAAACATACTCTTGCCATGATGATCCAGCAATTGTGCTCAAAAGGGTTGAAAACTTGTGTCCGCACAAAGATGTTTATAGCAGCTTTATTCATAATTGCCAAAACCTGGAAACAACCAAGATGTCCTTAAATAGGCAAGTGGATAAATAAACTGTGGTATGTCCAATGGAATATTATTTAGCACTAGAAAGAAATGAACTATTATTCCATGAAAAGACATGGCAGAAACTTATATGCATATTACTAAGTGAAAGAAGCCAATTTTTACATGCTATGTATTGTGTGATTCCAACTATGTAACATTCTGGAAAAGGCAAAACTGTGGAGACAGTAAAAATATCAGTGGTTGTCAGTGTTTGGGGGTAAGGAGGGATAAATAGGCAGAACACAAGATCCGCAGGGCAGTGAAACTACTCTGCATGGTGCTATTATGGTGGATATACATCGTTATACATTTGCCCAAACCCACGGAATGTACAACACCAAGACAGAGCTCCAATATGAACTATGGACTTTGAGTGAAAATGATGTGTCGATGTAAGTTCAATTGCAACAAACACACCGCTCTGGTGGGGGATGCTGAGAATGGGAGAGGCCGTGCATGAGTGTCGGCAGGGGATAAACAGGGAATCTCTGTATCTTCCTCTCAATTTTACTGTAAACCTGTAACTGCTCTAAAAAATAAATCTATTAAAAAAATGCCCAGGCCCCACTCCAGACCAATTAAATCAGAAACTCTGGGTTGAGGCCCAGGTGTTTTTCTTTTTTAAATCTTCTTAGGAGATTCCAAAATAAAGCAAGAAAGCAAAGTATTTGTGCACATCTTTGTGACAATGTTCTCTTTCTTACTTTCTTTTCACAGGCTGCATGATTTGGTTTGGTTTGGTTTTCAGTTACTCATCTTTGCATGGAAAAAAAAAGTCTATCCAGATGTGATTTTTTTTCAATAAGGTGGGCAACTAAACCCCCTAAAGATCCACTTGAATTTTGGGAGTTTTCCGCTCTTGATGAAGAAGCCAAGAAGAGTTGCATAATCCTTTGGAACATAGCAGGGAGTTATCTGGTAGGCACCTGGTGAACTGAGTTTGGGTCTTTTTCAACACTAACAGTAGGTTATTCTGCCAATGCTAGAGTTAGATACAGTTCACAGCTCTTCAGTGTGCTACCAGAAACATTCCCCCATCTCTACTGATTTCTAGCCCCCTCTAATTCCTCAGTTTTTCAATGCTGAGTTTGTATTCTATGTATAAATGTCAAGAAACTAATGCATGTAGAAGAAATGAAGGAAAGAATTGGGCTCTGGATTGAAAGAGCTCAGATTTTAGTACACTTGCAGCTCAGAAGTACACACATATTCTCAGGGGAGAACAGCTCCTGTAATCTAATATGCAGCACCTTTAATGGAGAGGTAAACATATTTGTACCCTTGCAAACTTGGTGGCTTCTTTCTTGTCCCAGTTCAGAAGTCAGAACCTAGAGTGTCTAGCCCAAGAATATACTTTGCAAATGTCACACAAGAGATGCCATTCAAGAAAATTCTGTCCTTGTTCTCCTCTTGTATTTAATTTATAGTGCTGCTGCCACTCTGTGTATCATTATGCAATTTTAACAGAAAGTTAAGTAGAGGTTTATTATTAAAGCATGCTCAGTTTGCTAACTCAGAAATCCCATAGACTTTTATAATCAGACAAAAATAATAAAACTAGAAATTCTGGTGTTTGCCCCATGTTCTATAATGTTAGATGTAGTTTATGAGTTCCACCTGGATGTAGGCTAGAAGCTCACATCTAATATTCCAGTTCCCAATCTCTACATCTAAAGCCGGATCTCTCCCCTTGAAGATCCTCTTGAATCCTGCCTTTCTTGAAGCTTAGGCTTTGTTCATTCAGCAAACCTGGATCAAAATGCTCAATCTATAGATCCTAGCAAGTTTTCAACATCTCTGAACCTTAGTTTCTGCATCTTCATAATAGGGAATGTAACGTGCCTGTATTTATATGGCACAGAGAAACAGCTCCACAAATGTTTGGTGTTTCTTCATTGATCCTTTTTATATTACCCCTTTTCTTTTCATGGAGCTCTATTTAAAACTCAGTGTCTACCAACTGACAATTATTAAAATAAAATTCCTAATCCTGGTATTCCAGGGCATGCACAAGCCTGACTTTCCTACTTTACCTTCCACTTTGCCTATGTCCTGCACCTTGAATTACTCTCACTCATCTGACATGATGCGGCCCTCGCCCATATCCCTACATTCAAGGAGCTCCTCCCCTTGATGTGGGGGACTCTACCCCATCCCTTTGTTACTGAAATTGTGCCCTTAGAGAAACTAAGAGCTAATTTAAATGCTGCTCCCTCCAGGAAGCTAAGATGGCTTCACTCCAAAGAACTTCCTCCAAATTTAGGGACTGAAATTTGTCCCTTGCCTTTTTAAATCAAAATTCAAATAAACCAAGAATACTCCAAGAACTTATTGAAATTCACAATGCAATCAACAAATGAAAGAAGAAAATAAATACACCTGAAAAAATAAAACATTCTGAAATATGTTTTTAATAAAAAAACCTACTTCTTCATTCATATATTTTTTTCTCCGAATTCTTAAAAAGACAG
Source organism: Avahi laniger (assembly GCA_963575035.1). Taxonomy (NCBI): domain Eukaryota; kingdom Metazoa; phylum Chordata; class Mammalia; order Primates; family Indriidae; genus Avahi; species Avahi laniger. Next base: position 125,902 of record CAUYSK010116370.1, on the reverse strand, counting down.
ATAAGCTAAATGCCATTTGTTTCATTTCAGCTTAACCTTTTCTCACTCTAAAAGAAGGGCATGTGTTTACATCAATTCCCCGTGTAAGTGAAATTCTAGATTTTTGAGGGGTCTGGTATACATCCTGTTTGCAAACTAAGATTTCTTTATGAATGAAGAATAAAATGTGCATGTACAGACCTGAAACAGAAACCTTGCTTTGGGGCTTTGCTATTAGTTCCAATCTTTATAATCTGCATCTCTGAAATGTGCCACTTCACAGAGTACAAAGCTGTTTGCATAGTTCTCTCATAACTTGTTTTCCTAGTGCACTCCAATCAGTTCTGAGGCCAGTGAGTGTCTGTTGTGTTTATTATATTTTGTCTTCTCTCCACCCAGCCCCCACCCTCAACCCCCACACTGTGAGCAAGACTTTGAGTAACCAAAAAAGCTTGTTAGCAAATTTTCCAGCAAATAGAAATCTTTGGAATTTTTTCCACCTTTGGTTTATGGGTTTACCCTGAAGTAAACCAGTCATGTTTGTGCTAAACTTCTAATGGAACTTCACTTCCACTCACATTTAATGAATGAATGAAAAACTGAATATACCAACAAAATCCAGTCATGAAGGAAAACAGAGAGAGACAGAGAGACACTGAGTAAAACAGAAAGAATGTGAGAAGGAAACTTCGGGAGAAAGAATAAATGTTTATTCCTGTAGCTCCTCTAACAAAAACTTAACACATATATTTTTTCCCCGAAACTGAATATGAATATCTGAACATCAGACGAAATTAAGAAGTTAAACCTTTATTTTAGTTCCATTAGATCTATTCCGTAATTATTGATCCTCTCTACCGGCATCAAATCGTTGGTAAATCCACTGCTAATATTAAGTGTGAAAGTCACAAAGTGAACATAAGATCACAACTAACTGGGTTTAAATACTAGCTAGACCTATCCAGGTGAGTTGAAAAGCAAACAAGGACAAAGCCAGCTTTATCCAAAACATCACACCAGATGGGAAGTTGACCCCCTTGTTTCTGGAATGTCCTCAGGCCTCAACTATAGTTGCTCCTTCAACTTTTGGTCCCACACTACATCCTTTCATTTAAATTTTTTTTAAGTTTATTTTCCCTGTATCTTTCTTATTACCTTTTCAAAAAGTACCAAAGTGTTAGCTCTGAACTAAGATGAATAAATAGCTTACTAGCAACAGAAAAATGGGAGGGGAGAAAACAGTCAAACAGAGAAATAGCATCTTCAAAGTAGAAATACCTTGAACACGGGCATATCTCCATCCTCTAAATCAGTTTCACATCTTGGCCTTGAACCATGTATTGTTCCCCTCACTGAATTTAGTCTCAAGGATCTGAGGAGACTTGAGAAGATGATTATAGTATGTGCCTTGACTTTAGATGATGCTAACGACATGTTCTAAATACCTCAAGGTACACACCTCTAAAACTTCAAGTCCCCCCAAAATGATAAATAACTTTTTATACATAAAATAGTACTATATATAGTTTTATAAATGCACTCAAATACTACATCATATTTTGTCTGATTGACCCATGATGAGTGCTGATTCAGTGCTTGCTGCATTGAATAAAAATATATTGAAATCACATGAGAAATTTTCATGTGTATGATGGGCCTAGGAAATTAGAAGTCCAACTGTTGGTTGGAAACAATTCTTGGTTTGTATACAACCAAATCAGAAATAAAAGCCAAGCTCTTTGGAAGAGTTGACACACCAGAACAGCTGGAGTGAGTTTATTTACCTGTAGGGGAAAAATGCTTGCACAGAGATATGACCAGAAGCTGACGACGCCACAACTAATTTAAAATCTGTGGTCCTCTGCCCTTTTGCATTTTCATGGGAAGAGATCAATAATTCATGACTGAAAGTCAAATTACCTGTCAGTGCCTTTAACAGCACCCTTTCATCTATTGATTCAAAGGGATCAAGTCCACACTGATGTCCTCACAACGCTTCACATCTCCACGTCACACTTGGCCATAGCTTTCCCTGGTAAGCAAGCCCAACGTCTCCTGTTGCTTTCACTCCCACCACAAACACTGACCAAAACCAACACCTCTCTGAGCTTTGGGGACTCAGCTAGTACACAGGACTTCTAGTCCTCCCTGGGAAACCTGGAAGTGTCCCGCCCACAAATCCTTGTGCTGCCTTGGTGACATGTCATCTGATTTGGGGCAAGAGCAGGTAGGACTTAAGGAGTGAGAGATCAGACAAAGGGATCAAAGTGACGTTGTGGCCAGAGTTAGAAGTATTGATTATAAGTGACTGTGAATGGAAAGGGACCTCTTTAAAGTCCTGTTTGGGGACAGAATACTATTTAAAGCTTCCAAAGAGAAGCATTGAAACTCACCTTATATACCATATTCCACGGGACACTACTGTTTACTTGTGCCTGTTGCATATGTTTACTTGAATGGCAAAACAATTCAGGAAAAGAGAGCAAAGAAGTTTAAATTCAATAGAGAATTTTTTTTTTGCTGATGTTCTATTTTTTTCTTGTATTTTTTGTATATTTGCTTTTGAATTCAATGCAAGAATATAATCCTAACATGTAAAGTTAGCAAAGGGAATGAAAACCCACCACTACAAATTCATTGTAAAAAACATGAATTTACTCTGCAAACTGTAAGTAAAAAACTGAAACAAAACACTTTTGGCTGATTCGAGGAATATGGAACACTGTGAATTATTATTCTGCTTTTGAGGATTTATTTGCTAAAAGGTGTTATTTTTTGATGCCGTCAACAAAATTGAAGCTATATTATGATTCTGACAGGCAGAGATATCTAAAGATTCCCAAAATAAATAAAGTCTTCTATTACTAATTTTACCTAAGATCAGCATATGTGATGGTCATGTGGATATTGAAGGTATAATATTAAAAAATATTGTTTTGAGACAGTTTTAAATTTCAAAATAGAGATTAAAACATCCTTTGTTACAAAGGATGGCTGTTTCTGCCTATGACAGAGTCGCAGGAACTGGATTTGCCTTCCCACACAAAAACAATAGAAAATTGACAAAATATGTGAAACAGCTATTTTCATGGATTGGATAACTGGCAGTACAGGACTGCATTGTCTGAGAAAACAGAAACGAAAGAGATGAACTATATGATCACAGCAACTTTCGTCCTGGAAATACTTTCTAAATTTCAGAGCAGGAAAGGGAAGCCCAAGCCAAACACGACAGTCCCCCTGAGTTGATGGAACAGCAGTTAGAGCTCAGAGAGGATGAAGCAGCTGGACTTTCAAGACAGAGTACTGAGGATAAGGGGCCTCCCAGGGAAACAGCTCTAGAAATCTGCATGGGGATCTCTGAGACCTCGGCCGAACACTATATGCGTGGGATAAAACTAAACAATGCATAGAGTAAAATTCCATGAGCCTGGGCAAAAATGAAAAGCTACTGGGGATCTGCAAGCTCAATAATTCCCAAAACTCACAGAGGGGTAGGATCCACCAAACTGGAGAGACCTTGAATGCCTGAGACCCCAGAGAGGACTTCATAGTAGGGTTACGCTATGCCACCCTTGAAAAGGTAAAAGATAAAGTGCAAAATAATCCACAAGTATTTAAATTTCCTGCCAAAATATACTTTGTTTCTTTTTAAATGGAGACAGAAAGATCCATACACTTATTATTGTAACATTCACAATGTCCAATGTCATAAAAATTGCTGAACATAAAAAGAAGCAGGAAAATGTTCTTCATAATCATGAGAAAGTTGGTAATAGAGGCAAACAGAAATTACAGAGGTAATGGAACTAACAGACAAGTATGTGAAAACAATATTATAAATATTCTCTTGAAAATAAGAATATAATACAAGAGAAATGGAAGATTTAAAAAAATAAATGTGATTTGTAGAGTTGACATACATAATATCTGAGAGGAAAAATTAACTGGAGGAACTTAATAACAGATGAGAGACTGGATAATAAAAGATCAATAAACTCGAAGACATTAGCAATGGAAATTATGCAAACTAAAGTACTGAAATGAAAAAATATTGCAAAATAAATAAACACAGCCTCAGTTATGTGTGGAGCAATTGGACTCTCAGAAAAAGAGGACGAAAAGACAGACTAAAATAAATAATGGTCAAATTTTCTCCAAATTTGATGAAAACTATAAATTCACAGATCCAAGAAACTCAACAAAGAAGATAAAGACAAATAAATGCACAATAAAGCATTTCCTAATCACATTATTAAAAATTAGTAAAAACAAGAAACATCCGGGGTAAAAAAATGCCCTTGGCTCAAATGTCTTCACTGCTGAAATCTATCAAACACTGAAGAAGGAAAAGTACATGCTATAATGGTGCAGGACACATGGGCACATGGCCTTGGCTTGTCCAATCAGAAGAATTTCACAATCTTCAAATTTGGAGCTTGAGAGATAAAGAAAACAGAGCTGGTAGTGAATTCATTCTAATGCCAGCTTCGACCATGCCCATTTCCTAGGGCACCAGCAGCAGAGGTGGCTATGGTAGCATCCAGGAGTCAGACCTGAAGGTAGAGCTGTATAAGCCAAGACACTCAGTTGTGTGACAGTGGCAGTAACGGTGTCCTCTCTGAACAGTGTATGGTCTGTGCATTATTATGGTCTGTGCGGTTCTGGCTGTTTCCCAGCCCGCTCTGTTCCTGACACCTCCCTGAGCCTAAATTTCAGCCTCACTGACAATTTTATGAGTTATGCAATATCTATTCAATATACTTTTCTTCTTGAGACGGTCACTGTTAGTTTCATTGCTTGCTACTAAGAAATCTGATTGATACAAATTGCATTAAAAATCATGTAGAGAGGAATGATATGAAAATTTATATTTCTAGCTTTGACCCTGTCTGAAAATACATAGACCCCCTTGAAATCACTCTCAAATACGAATTAAACATCAATAAAACAGAAGTCAGAATTCTTGATCTCCTCCTTCCCCATGAACTGGTAATTCACTAACCAAAGCATAGTGTTTTCTTTCCACAGCTCATCAATTAGCAGCACCCAAAAAACTCCACCTTTCTTTTTACAATAACTATCAAATGCCACAGATGTTGTACAATTCAGTGCATCCTCTTTCACTTGTATTCCATCCCAGTTCACCACAGGTGAAAGTATCAACAATGGTAATGCTACAGCAGGCCAGAGGGTATCACCCCTCCACGTACCACAAACAGCAGCATTTCCATCACCATTTGGCCATTGAGTGATCCGGTTCCCAAACCCCAGCCTGAGAGTCTGCTTGCTATGGGTCATTAAATATGAAATGTTCGATTTTGAATCAGAAGTATAGTTTATTATATCTCAAACAAGAAGCAGTACACTTAATCAAAGTATGCACCTAAACTATGGACACAGTTTTGCCATCTTAATGATAGTTTGTTTATGCCAGCAGCAAAGAAGCCTGGAGAGCAAGTGGCAATGAAATCATGAAAGGCACTTTCCACCACTTGCTGAGAACTGAATATTTTTCCTTGCAAGAAGTGGTACAAAGCCTGGAAGAAGTGGTAGTCAGTTGGTGCAAGGTCTGATTATTCATCAGTGGATGACAGAGAGTTTCCAAGTCTGGCCTCGGTAGTTTGAGCAGCGTTGTTTGTGTGACATGTGGTTGAGCGTTGTCTTGTAAGAGGATTGGCCTGTCTCTATTGATCAGTCTCAGCTGCTTCATCCCAAGCATCCTCATCATTTCCTTCACTTGGTTGCAATAGACATCTGCTGTAGTCAACTGACCTGTTTTCATGAAGCTGTAGTGGATAATACCAGCACTGGACCACCAAACAGACCCCATTAGCTTTTTTTGATTCATATTTGGTTATGGACTACGTTTTGGCATTTCATCTTTATCCAACAATTGTGCCAAACGCTTGTGATTGTGAAAAATAATCAATTTTTCATCACATGTCATAATACAGTGTAGAAATTGTTTGCCTTTATGTCGTGACAGCAAAGAAAGGCAAGCTTCAAGACGATTTCTCTTCTAACACACCCATTTAATTCATGTGGTACTCATCTATCCAGCTTCTGTACCCTGCTGATTTGTTTCAAATGGTCTGATATTGTTGGAGTAGTTACATCAAACCTTACTGCTAATTCACGCATAGGTTGAGATGGATTTACTTCCAGCTTTCAGCTCATCATTATCCACCTTAATCTCAGGTAACCCACATAGCTCATTTTTCAAGATTCAAATCACCAGAACAGAATTCTGAAAACATCAACATACTTTGCATTCAGTAGCCACATCCTTCCCAAACACTTTGTTGATATTTTGAGCTGTCTGTACTGCATTGGTTCCACAGTGGAACTCATATTTAAAAATAACGCAGATTTTTGATTTAACCATGATTTCTCAAAAATTGCTCTAAAAAAATTAGACATATAATCACAAGCCAAACCATGCATTTGAAAGAATGAGGATGTACCTTCACAATAAACATAAAAGAAAAAATGTCAAAGTGAAATGTCAAGAGATTATCAACTGTCAAACCTAGTACTTAAGGAAATCGGACATTTCATACTTAATAACCTAATACAACCGATTCCAGCATCTAAGATTCTGACATAGGGTTGACTTTTCCAGAAGTGCAAACTGAGATGAGGATTTTAGGGAATGTGATTTATTTGACATATTCCTAGGAAGTAAGTAAAGGAGTGAGGAGATGGGACCAGGGGAGGAGAGAGGCCAAGAAAGGCTCTGGTAGCAAGCTGAGCCCCACAGAGTGTAACTTAAGCCCAATAACTCAGAGGCACTTTGCATTGCATATAGCTGTCATCTCAGAAGTGTCCTTACTAGGGAATGGAGTATTTATATTCCCTGTTCCCCCAAGCATCAGCTATTGGCTGAGAGCTGTTCCCCAAAAGAACTAAATTCCCAGACACTTCTCTATGCTTACAAGGAAAGCAGTTTCCAGCAACCTGGAAAAGAAACATACACGTTTATTTTATACCTCCCCTACTAGACTGTGGATCACATGAGGCCAGAGCTATGTCTTTCTACAGAGCTGTGTCCAGTTCCCAGAATGGTCTAAAATCTCAACAGCCTGACACTTTTCTAGGCCCCAGCACTCAGGGTGTGGAGTTGGGAAGATATAACTTAGAAAGCAGCATTCTGAAGAAAGCTATGGGTAATAATTCAGATTAGGATCAACAAATGCATGTAGGATAGACATGGAGAAGTTTAAGGCCAAGAAGTTCAGAAATCTGGAGAAACCAATATACCAGCTGGGCTGAAGCAGACATAATGAAGACATCTGGAGGCATTATTGAATCAAAAATACAAGCAAAAAAAGTTTTTTTAACGCCATGCCCATGGTTGTTGGCATGGTTTGGCCTTGAGAATGAAAGGGAGCCAAGGAAGAAAGACGTAATGGAGTATTAGGTGACCTTGACTATTTTGTAATAGTGACTTTGTTCCCAGAAAGGACAAGATACTCTCTGAGGAAGTAGGAGATTACATAGAAGAATCAATCATTTCTTCTGACACCAGCTATTAAATCAATTAATGAAAACAGATTTATACCATCATTCTAGAGGGGGGGAAATGAGGACAGATGGTCCATCCAAGTAAATTAGGCATCTCTGAGCCACTAACAAGTATAAGGCAGAACTGTTCTGTCCAATAGAATATAATGCAGGCCAGATGTGTAATCTTCAACTTTGTGATAGTCACATGAATATAAAAGTATAAAATAATAGGTAGAATAATTAATAATAATTCATATTGTTCAACCTAATATATGTAAAATATCACCATTTTAACATGTGATCAATGTAAGAACATTAATCATTATGTTATATTCAGTTTTTTTATTTAATGAATTACAATTTTTAAAAATTAAAGCTTCAGTTCCTCAGTCTCACTAGTTACATTTCAGGTGCTCAATAGATGCTTCTAATGGCTACTATACTGCACAGTTTAGTGCAAGAACCAGAGAATGAGGATAATGTGAGACTTTTTGAAAATCATTCTGAATTTAATGAATGTCTATGTCTAGTGCTTACAGTTAATAAAATTCTTACTCATCCTTCAGAAGGTCAAGTTTTGAAAAAATTTTCTTGTTGAAAGCTTCTTAGTGGCAGATCACCAATGAGGCAGGAGCCAAAACAATCATCACTTACTGAAGAACATTCTGAGTTAAACTGCTTCTATTTAAAATTTTGGCCTCCCTAGAAGTGTTCCATGACCTCAATCTGACCTTGCCACCTGATTTCCAGATGTGCTGCCCTATATTAATGATGTTCTCACTGTGGCATGAATAGATGATGAACCCATGAGAAGAATTTAAAAAGTGCTAAATAGTTTTGATCTATGTATTGGAGTGAAAAAGCTGAAGAAAAACTTTTCAGACTCCAAATAGTGTCATTGGTATTATCTTACCCAAATCAAGACACAGAGACACAGCAACTGTAAATTCAAAAAAGAAGGGAAGACGTTAAAACTTTCTTATGGTTACTTACCATAATTCCTTCTTCCACTCCCTCTCCTATCCCTGAAAAAATATATGTATATATATATCATGCAAGACCATCTTATTGCAAACTGGAATAAAGCTGGATTTGACAACTTTTTTGTAGTTGAGAATTTATTCTTCTGTTTTAAGATCAAAGCCACCTACTTTCCATGAAAAATTATTAGAAAATATAATCAAAAAGGAAGTGTAATTTTGTAGACATTTCTCAGGAAATAATATTTTTGATTTTGGTAAATAGCTCAAAATGGCTTCAGGTTCAGTAACTTCCATTTCAAACCTCTCATGAAATAATCCCAAAAATATACAGAGAGCCACACAATGGTGTTGCCAATAGTAGTCTGAATTACTTTAGTTCAAGAAATTTCTCCAAGTTATCACACATGTTTCATCTCCCTGAATTAAATGGCAGGCCAGAAGGAAGGTAGAGATGACTAAGGAAATGCTAAGATAAATCTCTGTAGAAATTGAAATTACTAAGTATTCATCACCAAAATGCTATCCCATGTACCATTTCAGAAGTTAGTCTTGATTGCCATTTATGGGGCAATATCCCAGTCATATCTCCCCTCCCAGACTGAAATAAGGGCTTGCAAGATAAATGAGGGTCAATCTTGGGTCCCATTTGGTCTCCACCTACCTAATCATCATATCTGTACCACAAAAAGTAGACAATGCTGGAAAAGGAGTTAGAGCAGTGATTCAACCCTGCTATAACTGTATTCCACATGAAAGGGGTTTGAACAGCAGCATTATGATATTCAACTGAGATTCTCCTCTTAGGATAGCTTGGTAATATCAAGACCATTAATTCAATCTTTATTAAAGCTGTCAGCTCCTTGTTAATGATACATACATAAAGTTCAGTAAATACATATTTCCACATACACATATATACATGTACTTATAGGTATACATATATATGTATGTGCACACACATGCATGCACACTCTCTTATCTCTTCAGAACCATCAAATGAAAAAGCAACTAATAAAGTAAAATTTCCAGGTTTTTCTGCATCAGCTAACATATATAGATAGAGCTCTGTAAAGGCCACCTGTTTGCATCTTATGGATGGCAGTTGATTCTATCCTTGAGAGCCGGAACTCAAATCAGGCAGTTTGGCTCACATCCTTGACTATACCCCTGGCCACAATAGTAATGCAGAAACTCATTTTTGGAAAGAATTTAAGAGGTTGTCTAGTACAACTCACAAGCTGATGCTTAATGTGTTCAATATCCCTGACAGTGTATCAATTCTCTGAGCAGCGAGGACAGGAAAACATTTCTGAAGCAGAAGGAATATGTCAGATCTCTTTTCTGTGTGACAGATTAAAATAATTCAGTTACTCTTTATGCAGCTCTGCTATCTGATTTCCAATTTGAGTTCCAATTTGTGGAATTATCCCTTAATGACCCAATCTGCTGTTCCATAAACATCTCTTCTACACAAAGATATCAAAAAACTCACACTCATGAGAAGTAAAACAATAAATGTAAATAAATGAATCATAAATCATTATTTTATTTTCTAGGACACCTATCTTGGAAAAAGAAAAGAAAAACTGCGAAATTCTAAGGCAGACAATAAACATCAACTGTATAGATTTACTAAACCAGCCTATAACATGTCTGATACCTATGGTAACAGAACGAGATTGTTCACAGAAAATGCTAATTCAATTTTCAAAAAGTACTTTTCACCCATCATGTCTAATTTTTCATCTCTATTTTATCCTCCAAAAGAATGTGGATTTTATAAAGATTGTGCTCCTTTTTGCAGAAAAAGAGAGAGAAATTATCAAAGCAAAAAATATTAGAAATGAAAGAAAATAGAAACATCATCAAAATTGTGGTTTCAGATACAAACCAACTTAAAATCCTTCCACAGTTTTGAGACTCAATCATAAAAGCAGTTCCTTTACTTATTTTCTCAAAAGGAACGGAATAGGGAACCCTCCCAGCAGTAATCTCTAAGCGAAATTTCAAACGAGATTATAGTCCTGTTTTCCACATTTGCATAAACATCTTTCACAGTGATTTGCCTTTGTAGCACCAGGATTGTCTGGCATAGCAAACAAAGCCATAGCTGGCACAGGTATCTCCCTCGCTCTGGAATGAGATTAGAGATGGAAGAAATATCAACATCTATCAAGGCCAGTGAAAGTAAATTTAAACTCTCTCCTACCACCAAACAAACAACCACAGCCACATCTTAAAAGCTACCATCAGGATGACTGATTTGGGCCCCACAGTCCTCAAGTGGCTTCTTGTGTGTCTTCGTCCTGTAATTAGTGGTGGGTGTTCCCTCCGGATGCTGAAGGGTTAGAGATTTGGTTTGAACGTTGTTCAGAAGCTTATCCAAATAATGCTGCATTTTTCTTCTGTGTGTGTTCCTCTCTTTTCTCACGTTTTCTTTCCCACCCCATCCCCTACCTATTCAATTTTCTCCCGCAGAATCTAAATATTTCCTTCCAAGTCTAAAATTTCCTATTGTGTCTCTTTAGTTCAGAGCCAGTGACCTCCTATTTTTAAAATGTCTGTTTTACCTTTTAGAAGTTGAATAATAGAATTTTGTGTCAAAGAGAGTAGCTGAGTTGAAAAAGATCTGAGTTTCCTTTAGTCAGAAAATAAATGTCTCATGCCTATACTTCATAAAGCTTCAATTTTGTTTTTAAGAATCTTTCTAGACAGAAAACAATAAAAGCTGAAAACCAGCTTAAAGGGGACATTTGTAATTATCTGGCTGGCTGGCATCCTTTTTCTCTTCCTATGTGCACCATGATTTCTGACTGTTTGAGGAATTACCTCTATCTCTTCTGGCAGGACTGTAATTAGGGGCCCAACCCTCTCCTAGCTTAACAGTGGAGATATTATTCAAGATGGGCAATAATTTGGAGCTCTCTGGAATTTGATTCTTGAGCAGAGGGACAAAGAGACTTGAAAGTTGTTGTGATTCATCCGTTTCCACAGTGGCTTCCTGACTGGATCATTCATGCTACAGTACACTTCCTGTGGTTCTTACTCTGTTCTCTGCACCTGTTTTTTTTTTTCTTGCTTATTTCTGAGCCTGTTTCTCCAGACTGTACATCAAGTCTGAGAATTCCCAATAACTCAAGTTCTCTTTGTCTCCTCACGTTAGTCAGGATCAGTTTCTTTTGTATATTATCAAGAAATACCAACTGGTACTTAATTAGGATCTGTCAGTCATTCTTAAATGGAAAACACCGTATGCCAGGTTCACCAACTTGTAATCAATTCCATGTTCTTGGTTCTAGAAAAATTATGAGAATAAAGGAAGACACTGACTTATACTCAAGGCTTTTACCATATTGTTAAGATGAATCCACATGCAACAGTTCAGCTCTCAGGCATACAAAGAACTGGAAAGGAATGCATTCAGTATCCAAGCAATGACTCTTCTTGTCACTCACCTGGTTTCCCAAGCCTACACCTGTAATTCATTCTTGGCTTCTCTCTTTTTCTCACCCCACACATCTTATTAGTTACAACTCATTCACAGAGATAATGTTTATTATCAAACCGCATTGATTGGGCTATCAAACCATATTGATTGGGCTTATTTTGTATCTCTTCTTTTCATCTCCCAAACCTCTACTTTAATTCAGTCCCTTCAGATGCATTTCCCACCTGACTCACTGCAGCAACTTACTAACTGGCTTCTCTGTCTCTGCTTTGTTCCTTGCAGTTCATTCTCCTCTAAGAAGACAGAATTATCCTTCTAAAATGCAAATCTGATCATGTTGCTTTCTTCCTGAGGCTTGCCAACATCTTAGGGAGAACGCCAAATGTCTTAGTATGGTATTCATGGCCCTTCGAGGCACTTGAAAACCCTTCTGGAACAAAGTGAGCTGTAACTAAACAAACAACTGAAGAACCAAGGTCTATCATGATTTGGCTCTTGCTTATCTCTCCAGCTTCATCTTTCACCACTTTGTGCTACAAGCACATTGAGCTACTTACAAGTTCTCTCATCTCCCGGCCTGGGCGCTTGCTGTTCCTCTGCCTGGAACACCCTTCCTGCTCCCTGCCCTCATTTCACCTCACAAACCCCTACTCTCCTACCCTCCAGCTCTAGGAGGTCTGCTCCTCCTTTGTATTACCTGGGTGGTCACTCTGTGCATACCTCCAACACAAAATTTATCACCGTGTACTATAATTTTCTTTTTTCTTGTATGCCCTACTTTCTAGAAGGCGGGTTCTGTTCTTTGAATTTGGAAACTGTGTCTGGATCATCTTTCTATTCTCCACACTTAGTAGAACACCCTGCACATGAAAGCATGCAATAAATGTTTATCAATTAACTGAATATGTATAAAATATTTTCAGAAGCAATATATACAGTATCTTTTTTACAAACCCAAATAGCACAGATCTGAATATAATATATCTTGAGGCATTTTAATTGTAAATACAGGAAACATCTTAACACCTAGATGTAGAGTTTTAGGACTCTCTGAAGTTGCTAACCCTGAATTATAAAATGTTTATTACAATACGGCAAACAAACTTTCTACATTCATGTAAAGTTTCATCAACTCAATCGACCTCTAACTTCTCATAGAAACATTGGAAAAATTGTAGATGTTCATAAAGCTCTGGATTTTGTGAGATCACACTGAATATATTGTTGCATGATTCAGTCCAACAAATTGCTTTTATAATGAGTAAGGACGAACTAATTCAGTACATTGTAGCCCACAAAGAAATATGCCACCTTTTCTTACAATCTTCTCTGACTAAATAGCATTCAGACAAAAATAATGGAAAGTTGTACAAGAAACCAGAGAGTGATTGGGCTATTGCAACAGATACTCTCCTAGGATGGAGTCAAATGCAATGAAAGTCATAAACATATTAATGTGATTTCATAGACATTTGTAACAACGACAAAAAAGGCAACATGCATATGGTAAAAAGCTTGACATGCTGGTCACAAAAGACACTTGATACAGTTCTTAAAGAACTTATTTTCCTTCTCCTGTCATGAAAATGTCTCAGTCATCAGTACATCTTTCTCTATATACTCTATATATATTTTCCTGTAGCAGGATGATTTTCTCTCCCTGTAATTATGATCTTAGAGCATTAATTATCACCACTTAACATTAATCCCAAATCTGTAACTCCTGTACTAACTTCTAATTAAGTTTCAGTTCTTTATATACAATCATCTGGTGAGCTTGCCCTAATTGCAAGCAAAATTTATGCAAGAGTAAATCAGCTATCTTTACTCTAATTGGTTCTCCTTTTCACCATCTACAGGCACCGCCATTCTTCCAATATCATGTCATCCTCAACTCCTTTTTCATCCCTGGTAGCCTATCTCTTCCTCTCATTTTCTCTCTCCTATCATTGAACAATCTAGTAAATCAATTAGTGTAGTTACAAAAATCCAGCACATGCCAAACTTTTTCTGATGCCAGCTAATTAGGTAAGGTGAAATGTCGCCTTGCCTAGTTATTGTCAGCAATACCGCCAGCATCGCCTTCCTGACCTGCTGCCTACTGCTTCCGTCTGACCACTTCCACTCCCCGTCTTTCTTGCAGACATCATATGGAGTCTCAGACTGTTTTCTCACTCCAGATTCTTCCTACCTATAAAAATTCATTTTGTATAGCTCTATAACTTACACCCCTCGTTCTCTTCAAGCCAGTTTTGCCCCGCCATAAACATTTCCTTTCCCACACTCTGCTCAAAGTCCTCTGTCTAATATGCCTTCGTGGCTTTCTCAACCTATCCCAAATCCTGTCATCTAAAAGCTTGCTCTAATCTCACACTGATGAGAATTAACACAATCCCACCGTGAAATCCTTTCTCCTCATGTATCAGTGCCTCCAATGAAACACAAATACTAACTTGCATTCTTTTTATATATAAAAGCTCTGAATAACTGTATTAGTCAAGGTAGGGTAATTTATACTGTCCTAACAAACAATCCGTCAATGTCAGTGACTTCACAGAAGTTTCTTCCTTACACCATGTGTCCCTCAGAAGTCATCGGCTAGCTCAGCTGCACCACCATTCAGGTATCCCGTCCAGCAGACAGAGGCTTTCATATTTGGTGCTGTGTTATCCTCAGTTGCTAGGACACGGGAAGAGAGAAACTGGGAAATTGTGCAGGGAATTTTCATTGCCTCTGATCAGAAGTGACAAAATTCATTTCAGTTCATATGGTTTCACCTAATTGCAAGGGGATCGTAAAATGTAGAGGAATAAACAGAATATTTAGTGAGCATTACTGTTGCCAGCACAATAAATTTATACTAATAGTCTCAGCTTAGTTTATGTAGCAGAAGTTTTCAATGCTAGCACTACAATTTTTCACATCGGAGCATTGCTACCTGAAGGGAAGAATTGAGGACAGTCCCTGCCTGTCCCAGCAGACCTACTTACGTCTCATGCTGTCACATCAGATGGAAAGCAGCGTAAACAGAAGCATGATATTAGAATCTGAAGGCCAAGAGCCCAGGCATGTTAAGAGCTAACCTCCTCAGCCCAGATGAAAGTCTGCCACTTAGTGACATTGAGCTAAGGGACCAATAACAATGGCCTAGGACATATCTAATGTGACAAAGCAAAACTGTCTTGAACCTCCAGACGAGTATTGAAAGGTGGAAGCTAGCAGTTATCTTATTGTTTTAGTCCACTTAGGCTGCTATAACAAAAATACCAAAGACTGCAGTTTATAAACTACAGAAATTTATTTCTTACAGTTCTGGAGGCTCAGAAGTCCAAGATCAAGCCACTGGCAGATTTAGTATCTGGTGAGGACTATTTTCCTCACAGACAGAGACCTTTTCACTGTCACCTCATGTGACAAAAGGGGCTAGGTAGCTCTCTGGGGTCTCTTTTATAAGGATGCTAATTCCATTCATGGAGGCCTTCATCACCTCTTAAAGGCCTCACCTTATAAGGCTATCACACTGGGGATTTGGTTTCAATGTACGAATTCAGGGGAGAGGGCAAAACTTCACACCACTGCACTTGTTTTGGTATTTCACTGCTTCAGGTGTCTATGTATTCTCCATACTAAAGAGACTCTAAGCCAATAACATAAATGTCCCTTATTCCCACATTATCAGGGAATACTCAGGGCTGTTTCACGGTGGAAAAGAGCCTCTTCATAAGAAAGACCACATGTGAATGGGTAGGAAGTAATTCTTTACTACTGGCGTTTCCTTCTGTGTGGAAAGGATTCTATTGTTGTCATGTTCTTGGCTTCTGTTGCCATCTCACTCGTTCCCACACAACTTACATACCTGAGAAAGGCTTCTCTAACAGGTGAGGTTGGAAGAAGGACCAGAGCAAGGGGAGCTAGCATCTTCCTTCTCGGTTTCGCTTGAGCAACAGCTGCCCACGTGTTTCACTGTATTTCTCTGTGGGCAAGTTCTGCTTTTATAGGTAAAGCCCACCAGTCAACCACTCCTATGGCAAGGTGAGTGAGCTTATATAAATCAGAGGTTCAGTACAGAAGCCCACACGCTCCCAGATACAAAACGTTTCCCGATTTCAATTTTAACTATAATAAGAGTGATTTTTTTGGTTATTCTCCATATGTTGACTCGCTTATTGTATTTCTTAATTGATAACAAAGCTAAGAATGTAAATGAAGTACACCCTCCAAATAATCTCAAAAGGTAGCATATTGTTTATATTATTTATTTAAATATAGTTGTCAATCTTTGCAATAGGCTTTTTTGTACTATTACTATAACTACTACTTTAGGCCTAATATTCAGTGATATTAATGTATTTGTATTAATTATCAGAATGTGCAGCTATAGCTAAACTTTTCATAGAAAATCATCGATTTGAAGTAAAATGTATTGATATACATTCATTACAATATTAATCTACTTGGTTATTTACACAGAGCAAAAATTTAAAAAATGAAAGGAAAAATCAACTTCCACATAGCATTTTCAACTAGCATTTTCTGTAACCCAGAGCCATGCAACAGTAGGAATTTGGATTTGGATAAGAGTATCTGTTCATTCAAAATTTGTGGTAAAAGCATGTCCAAAGAAAATCAAATCAGTCTACAGATGCCAACGTCTCTGATCATTACAAAAAAAGTTCACTAATCTTGTAAGCTGAAAGATATTAATTTAAATATACACAGCTTCAATACAAATCAATTTCAAATGCTTTTTGTTGGACTGCAAACAGAAGTCACTCTTCAACACATCTACTGCTTAATATTTACAAGTTGCTAAGCAGACTTTAGTATTTAAATGTAAAAGAATACTGAAGTTTCTCTATTATTTCTTTCTTTTTTCTCATTATAGTTACTTGAAGGTCACATAATAACTCTGTTTTTGAGTGCCACCTTTTGGGTGGTCTTGTTATTACATAACATTGAAATGAAACACTGGAAATTCAGTGTATGTCCACGTGTGTGTTAATTAAACTCTAGCATAACAAGTTTATGACCTTAATTGTTCACATTAACTGTACAGTTTATTTGAATAGAGACTTTTTTCACTTATCTTCTGTAATAAAATAGGACCTGGGAAATTTCCTTATCAGAGGGTTTTGAATCATGAGATTCAACCCCCACCAACCCCATCCATTAGATTCTCAGTCCCCAACACAAACTCCAGCATTCACAGTCCCATGAAATTTGACCTTAAATTATATCCACATTTTCCCTTTTAAGATACTTAAAAATCAATGAACAACTGTGGCTGCTTGGAGAGCCCATGTCACTGACAGCCACAGAAGACTGAACAGCTTTTCTAATGCCTCATGATTTACAAGTGATGGAGCCAAAATCAAGCCCAGGTTTCATAATCCTAATTCCATGAATTACAGTCATCCACTCCAAAGACTACAGTAGCTCTAACAAACATCTCTGCTACTCAGATCTTGATAAAGTAGGTTGAACTCCAGGTTAGATAAGAAATCAGCTCTCAAAATTCCACTACAAAATAAGAGAATTGCCCACTCTTACTCACATCTAGTATTTTAAAAACTATATCCTGAATTTGACCAGCAACAAGGATCTCTTTGCATTACATCAGAAATGGAAAATAATATTGACCGTCATCCAGCACCCACCCCCGACTCATATAAATCATTCATTAAAGAGTCTATTTGGCATATTTCCTACCCATTCATCTAGATTTCCAAGGTCTTATTCCTATAATTAGGAATTACAATTATTTAATTATAATGCAATTATAATTACAATTATTCAATTGTATCATCGAATAATAAGAAACCTAAAAAGTGTTAACTCAATTGCCATAAAAAATGTTTCACAGATTTATAGTTTTCAGTCTTCAAGTCTATAAAAACATTATTTCTTTAAATAAGAGTTTAGAAGTTTTGGGGTTTTTTTTCGTAAAAACCATAGTAGTTCTCCACTAAAATTTAATGTTCCTTATATAAGCACCTTCTTTACATTTGATTCCTGCAAAAAAAAAAAAGTTGTAAGTGAATTTGTATCTTTTAAATTATAAACATTGTGGCTAAAAAATCAAAATTAACCTAAATGCCTTTGCTTCCAGGCAAATCAAACTTCATGCGCAATTATGATAATTAGATCATCTTAGGCATTTTGTCGCATTTATTCTTTCTGCTCTTTGCTGGTAACCTCTGTTCTGTTTTGTTTTCATTTCAAATTACTCTACCTTATGTTATGTTTATTTTTACAAATTATCTTAAATCTCATTTGATGTAGCTCAAGTGACAAAATGTAATGGGTTGATTTAAGAATTCCAGTAAGGACGTTGTGGTTGCTGGACGCAGTATCAGATAGGAGCAGGATGGAAGAGCTTTCCAAGACTCCTTGGGTCTTAGCTTAGGCCAATGGGGTGATAAAGAAAAGACAATGATAGAAAATGCAAGATAAGCCCTGGCTTCGGTGAAGAAGCAAAGGCATTGTATGTAGCCAAAATGTGGGTACCCCCATAATATTCTGAAATTTAAGAAAAAATGCAAGATAAGTAGAGAAAAGATATGTACCAAACATGCTGAGATCATAGGCAAGAGGACTTATAATCAGACAGAATCAGAGCTAAAGATTCTTAAGAGAAAGCTTACGAAGTCCAGTGAATTTGATTGAAACGCTGTGTTAGCACGAGTTTGCCAAGGAGTAGGCAGGGTGTCTAATTGGAAGCAAAGTCACTGTGGTCGTGGACTTAGGAGTTCACAACGGTGGACTCAGGCAATGGCTCACCAAAGGTAGAAGTACCTGTGCTTCCTGCTGAACCCACCCATTTTGAGAAATACTGCCTCAGTGTGAGAAAGGAGGAACTGAGGTAAAAGAGCAGTACAAACCCAGAACAAATCAATTTTATTAAGGAACACATTCCATACAGCATTGCAGAGATCACTGAGTTTTTTAAACTTTAGGATTATTCACTACATGCCACAGAGTGTGATGAAACACAAATTTGTGTACACTGAATGTGTACGTTGCCCACTTTACGGTGTGAGCACTGACAAAAAATTAAAGCCAATCAATGCCGTGTTTTATGTTTCGCTCCATAGAGTGGAAGAGCCTTGTTTAGGAATCAACACAAATGTCCCCAAACAACTTCACAACTCTTCAGTGTGCTATTAGCTTTAAATTCAGTGCAGTATTAACTAAAAAGCACATTCAAACCATGCAAATCTTATTGCTCTCTCTGTTTTATTAATACATCAAGAACCTATTACTTCCAATATGCAAAAGAAATGCAGCATCCATAACAAAGTGCTATTTCTCTTTTTTGTTTATAAATTGCTGCATATCAGTTAATTTGCTGTTTATATTTAAATAGAATCCTCAGGTAGTGCCAAAACATCTGCATGGACTCATTTTCATAGCATATTTGAGAATTACAATATATTTAGTTGTTCATTTTTCACAAATTTGGCAATGCAGCCTCAGAAATGACTTGATTTTTCCCCAAGTTCATTTAAATCTGTCTTGTTCATTAGATTTTAAGAAATTACACTAAAATCGTATGCTGCTTTTGTATTTTACATATTTTCCTGTTAAAATCCTGAAAACTATCAAGAGTTATCTGTACTGCTCATTTGGCCCCTAATAGAAAATGTATGTAATAGAATATCTAGTTGATACTTAGGGATCTTTATCCTAAATATGTAACTGGACTCATCTAAAAGAAGTATTTTCCACAAAAGATGGAATAATATCTTCTACAGGCTCTATGTTGCCCTAATGAGAACCATTTAGGTTTACATAACTTCTAGTTTCTAAATGACATTAAATGTTACCCAATTTTTAGGAAATGCAGTTTTAAAGCTTCAGTTCACAACTAAAAGTGCATATTGATATCTTATACTGTATAAGTTTATGTGACAGAGAAAAATTCTAAAGACCACCATTAATATTAATCTATAATTTTAAATAATTTACCTAGAAATTAAATTACTGGGTTCTTGTGCAATTTTTCCTTTTAAGTAAAAAATATGTAAGAAAAATTTAAAGTACACAATTAACTAAATGGAATAAAATTTTTACTTAAACATGACATACATTATTTTTTATTTTGTTTTGTTTGTTTTGTTCTTTTGAGACAAGGTCTTACTTAGTTACCTGGGCATCTGGCAGTGCAGTGACATCATCATAGCTAACAGCAACCTCAAATTCCTAGGCTCAAGCAATCCTCCTGCCTCAGCCTCCAGATTAGCTGGGAAAACAAGTATGTGCCACCATGCCTGGCTAATTTTTCTATTTTTTTAAAGATGGGGTCTCGCTGTGCTGCTCAGGCTGGTCTCAAACTCCTAGCCTGAAGTGATCTTCCCACTTTGACCTCCGAAAGGGCTAGGATTACAGGTAGGAGTCACTGTGCCTGGTCAAAAGTAAGATATATGGGACTTCAAACTAGTACAACCTCTGTGGAAAGTAATATGGAGATACCTCAAAGAGCTACAAGTAGAACTACTACTTGATCCAGCAATCCCATTACTGGGCATCTATCCAAAAGAACAAAAGACATTCTATAAAAAAGACATCTGCACTCGAACATTTATAGCAGCATAATTCACAATTGCAAAGCTGTGGAAATAGCCTAAGTACTCATCAATACATGAGTGGATTAATAAAATTTGGTATATATATGCCATCAGTTCTACTCAGCCACAAAAAACAATGGTGATCTAGCATCTCTTGTATTATCCTGAATAGAGCTAGAACCTATTCTACTAAGTGAAGTATCTCAAGAATGAAAAAACAAGCACCACATGTACTCACCATCAAATTGGTATTAACTGATCAACACTTAAGTGCACATATAGCAGTAACATTCGTCAGATGTCAGGCAGATGGGAGGGGAGAGGAGGGAATGGGTACATTCACACCTAATGAGTGTGGCACACACCGTCTGGCATGGATACGCCTGAAGCTCTGACTTGGGTGGGGGAAAGGCAATATGTGTATCCTAAACATTTGTACCCCCATA
Organism: Avahi laniger; assembly: GCA_963575035.1. Taxonomy (NCBI): domain Eukaryota; kingdom Metazoa; phylum Chordata; class Mammalia; order Primates; family Indriidae; genus Avahi; species Avahi laniger. Next base: position 104,970 of record CAUYSK010116370.1, on the reverse strand, counting down.
ATATACTGAAATAAAAAAAATTTAAAAAATATAAAGTAACATATATTATTTTTAAATAAACTTTTTTATTTTGAATATTCCCAGTTGCAAAGAGAACACAGACAAGTGCTATATACTCTTCACTAAGATTTCCTAATGTTAACGTCTTACATAACCATGCTTAATTGTCAAAACTAATAAATTAACATTGATACATTGATTAAACTCCAGACTATATTCAGATTTCACCAATTTTTCCTCTAATTCTTTTTGTTTCAGGAGCCAAGCCAGGACATCATATTGCACTTAGTAACTTTTTTTATAAAAACATGTTTACACTTATTTTAATTAACAAAATAAATATGATTAATATAATAAATATTAACTGAATTATTATTAAAATATTTGGTATAAGTAGAAATTTAATATACTTCTTTGCCAAGAGGTTTTATGAAACTTAGAAAAAAATTTGAAGTATATCTGATGGGTTTAGCACTTTCTAGAATAGTTATTTTCATTTTTCGCTCAGTGTGTATTTATTTACATTAGTTTATTGTGTAAACATAAAATTATATGAAAGTAGTGAAATAATTCACGTATGATCTGAAAAAGTGGAATTTATATTTTCAGGTATTCATTATGGTATTATTTGTGCTGTTCATGGAAAGATATGTTTCTATGGCTACAAACTATCTGGGTTAGGAAAAATGACTATTTACATAGATAGAGATGCTAATCTCAAATATCTGAAAAACTAAAAAGAAATAAAGAGAAACTTCAACCCTTCAAGACTTGAGTATTTCTGAGGAATTGTGGCATAGAGAACTAAGTCATTAAAGCATTTTTTGAAAATTGAATTTCGAACCAATATATTTGGGTTTGCTGACTGACATTGTGGAGGGGACTCATTTTGTTTAGGAGTAGTCAATTCCACAGCATTATAAAAGGGTTTTCAAGACAAAGAATAATAAAAACTCAAAGAAGACCAGAGGGATAATGCAAATATGGTTAAATGATTAGAGAACATGATTTTTAAGACACAGAATCATTTGCCCTAGAGAAAGAAAGCTAAAATCAATCTTCAATTTTAAGCTTGGCTACTGCCCAGCAGATGCAATAACCAGATCTATTGAGCCCCAAACAGATGGAAGCAATCGTAACAATAGAAAGATATATGTGAGATAAAGAATGAAAAAGTCTTCCTGATTGTGGAAGCTATTAAGCTGTTGAAAGTTCAACAGTGTTTTTGTTTTTAGCAAATAAGGAAAATGGCATTCTGAATCGCATGTCCTTGGTTTTCTTTACATTATCACTAGGCATGTTTGCATCATTTAGCAATATGTCTACTTCTGAATATGCCTAGTCTTCATATAAATATTAATAGGATGATACTGCATATATTTTTCAGTAAATTTTTATTTGCTCAAAATTATGTTTATGTTATACAAGTAATCCATTTTTATAAGTTCTTTATTTTCTGGTACCACAAGATATTCCCAGCATATTTTATATTTTCCCTGCCAAAGCAACCACTTCGCCAAGGAACTCTTGTTCTTTTTATTGGAGAATGGTATGTAAAAATCAAGATCTAGGCCCTAATTGTGCTTATTGCTACTGGGTTCTCATTGCTTTTAAACCCTTTTAGTACCTAGAATGTGAAGATATGTGTATATATACTAACCCACACGTACATACACATATTCATCTGTGTGTATACACTTCTGCAGATATTTGAAACTTCATACAGATATTTCCAACTCCAATTCAATACCACGGAGTTCATTCTAGTTTTCCTCCTTTACTCATTTGTAACTTTTATTCTCAGACAATGAGAAAGAAATCTGGCTTGCATTTTCTAAAATATACTTACTTGTATTTTCAACCCTATTATATACATAAAATAGGTCCAGAATAACTAACCCATAAATCTATGAGAAACAAAATTTACTAACTACAATGCAGTATTCATGTAATGCTCTTTTCTTATTTAGTTTTAAATTATCCACTCATTCCTTGCGGTGTACAGTTCTAGGGGTTTTAAAAACACATAGTCATGTACCCTCCACTATAGCTGTGATACAAGAGAGTTTCTTTGCTCCCAAAATTCCCTCATGCCGCCTTTGTTGTCAACATCTCCCCTCACCCCTTATCCCTAGTACTACAGATCTGATTTTATCCTATGATGGCTAATTTTGTGTATGAACTTGATTGGGTGGAGGGATTCCCAGAGAGATGATACAGTATTATTTCTGTGTATATCTAGGAGGGTGTTTCTGGAAGAGTTTATCATTTGAATCAGTAGACTGAGTAGGAAAGATCCACCCTCACCAATGTAGGCAGGCACCATTCATTCAGCTGAGGGCCCTGATAGAACAAAAAGGCGGAGCAAGGGTAGATTTTCTCTTTCTTTTTGGGGGCTGAGACATCTGGCTTACACTATCACACTCCACATCCCCTGTTCTCTGGCCTGTGGTCTCACCTCCCCTAGTTTTCAGTCCTTTGGATTCTAACCTAATTATACCACTGTCTTTCCTGATTCTTCAGCTTGCAGATGGCCTATGGTGGGAGTTTTCAGCCTCCAAGATTGCATGAGCCAGTTTCCATAATAAATCCCTTATCTATTTATTTGTCTATCTATATACCTCTTACGGGTTCTGTTTCTTGCTAGAACTCTAACAAATACACATCCCTTTAATTTTCCTTTTTTCCATAATGCTACATAAATGGAATCAGGCAATATATGGCAGTATGCATGGTAACGCAGAGTGACATAATGCACAGTGGAGACTCAGAAGTGGGGGAGTGGGAGGGTGAGGAATGGAAAATTGCCTGCTGGGTACAAGGTACGCTAGTCGGGTGATGGGTACACCTACAGTCCAGACTTCACAACTATACAACACATCCATCTAACAAAACTCCACTTATACCCCCTAAATCTATTGAAATACCCATAAATAAATAAATAATTTTTAAAAGACAATGTGTAGAATTTTGGATTTAGTTTTTTGTGCTTAGCAAAGTATATTTAAGATTTATATATTTATTGCGTAAATGAATAGCTCTTTCCTTTATACATGTAAGTAAGTACTCTACTGAACAACTGTACTACAGTTTCTTTATCCATTCTCTGGGTAAAGGACTTTTGAATGATTTCCAGTTTTGGACAATTATGAATAAAGCTTTTATTAATGTTCATGGAATGGCTTTTATCTTAATATAGTTGTTCATTTATCTTGTGCAAATACTGAGGAGCAGGACTACAGGCTCATGTGGTAAGTGTATGTTTAACTTTATAAGAATAGAAAAAAAGAATTTAGAAATAGATTCACACAGGAATATTCATTTAAATTATGATAACTGCAATGCAATTGAATGGAGGAGAGAATAGTCTTTTCATATAATGCTATGGTGAATTAAAGATGGCCACAAATTTGTTGGCATTCTTTCCATTGAGATGTCGTCAGTTTCCTTTCCCTTGAATTTGGTCTTTCTTGTGACTGCTCTCACCAATTGAGTATGGTCGAAGTGACATTATGTCATTTCTGGACCTAGCCATAAATGGGCTGGCAGCTTCCACCCTGGTCTCTTGAAACTATATGCTGCTATGTTAGAAGTTCTATACTCCGAGGTGACTATTCTGTGAAAATCTTAAGCCACATTTAGAAACCATAGAGGATGAGACACCATGTGGAGACAGACAAATAGAGAGGGACCTAGGAGCCTGAGTATCAGACATAGGAGTGAAGGGGCCATCTTGGAAGTAGATTCTTCAAGCCCAGGTGTCCCAGCAGACAATATAGATCAGAGATGAATCACCTGGCAATGCCCTTCCAGAATTCCTGACCTTAATAATCATAACAAAAATAAAATACGTGTTTTAAACTACTAAATTTTGGGTAGTTTTGTTTTGTTTGTCTGCATGTTTTTGTATGATAGAAATTGATCGGTAGACAAGTGCTAAAGCAATTGTATATTCACATGAAAAAAAAATAAAATTTCACTGCTACTTCACTTCCCGCATCCAAACATGAACTTGAAATGTATTATTGCTCTAAATGTAAAAGGTAAAATCATAAACGTCTAGAAAAAGCATAGGAGAGAATCTCTATGACTTAGAGTTAGGTCAAATTCCTTAAACAATGTTCAGAAAGCACTAAGCATAAAAGGAAAACTTGATAAATTATATTACATTAAAATTAAAAATTCTGATTTTCTAAAGATACCATTTAGAATTTCAAAGATTTGCCATAGATTGGGATAAGATGGTCACAATATATACTTGGTTGCAAATTTTATTGTATACCTTTTCCAATTTTTACTTTCAATTTGTCTATAATTTATGCTTATTGATTAAAGTATATGTTATGTAAAGATTATATAGGTGGTTCTTTATCATTATTATTATTTTAATCTGGCAACCTTTGTCTTTTAAGTGGAATACTTAGTACAGTTGCATTCAATGTATCTGCTCATACAGTTACTTGCTTTGATTTCTATTTCTTCAATGTTGTTATTCCTTTTTCTTAACCTAATATTTTTCTGTATTTTTATACCATTGTCAAATTTTTCTTCTTCAAATTGTTAATGTAGTGAATTGTATTCATTAATTTCTTATGTTAAGCCTCTGTTGCATTTCTGAGTTAAACCCTCTGTCCAAAAGGTATTTATCTTCTGATGTGTACTAATACATGGCTCAGTTAGCTTTGCTAATATTTAGCTAAACATTTTCACATCAATGTCACCAGTAACATGACCTGATATCTTCTTCTTCATTCACTCTTTTTGGGGCATTTGGAGTCAAACTTATACTGTTTTCATATCAAGAGCGGAAATGTTCTTTCTTTTCATATACTCTGGAATCCTTTTTGTCAACATTGGAGTTGTTGCTTGACCCCCTGGCAAAAACTTCTATCTGAAATAATGTTTTCTTCCTGAAATACCTATTTTAGGTTTTCCTTAGTGACAATCTATTGTAGCAAAACTCCTTTAGGTTTTCTTTATCTGAAAATGTCATTATTTTGTCCTAATTTCGTGTTATTTTTTCAGTATACAATTTTACACGGACAGTTATTTTCACTCAGGATATCAAATACATCATTCCACTTTCTTCGAACTTTCATTGATGCTGTTGAGAAATCCCCTCTCAGAATAATTGTCATTGCTCTGAATATAACTGTCTATAGTTCTGGCTGGGGTTTTAAATCTCCTATTTATCTTTGGTCACCTGAAATATATACTGTTATGTTTAGATATGAATTTCTTATTTTTAATCTGATTCTATCTTTCATTTTTCTTAACATGTCTTCTCTATTTCTCTATTTTCCATCCCATGGACTTTCTTGTAGTCTCAGAAATTTCTCTGTATCTCTTTCCAGTTCACTAATTTGCTCTTCATCTTTGTCTAATCTCCAATAAACCCATTTTATTCAGATTTTGTATTCACTCATTTTTATATATTCTCACTTATAACTTATTTTCAAATCATTTTTTTATATTTTGTGTCTGATAATTCCAATATGTAATGTTTTTGCAGATTTGATTTTGTGATTTGTTTTTTTCTGCTGGCTCTCTCTCATCCTGGCTTGCTTATTTTGTTTTGCTTTGCCTTGCCTTTGTTTTTAAATGTGAGCTCATATTCCTGTGCATATTATTTGAGCCATGAGCTGTGGCAATTTACACAGGAGAGGATTTTTGTCTAGTCCTGCCAAATCCTGGGGGCACTGGTAACTAAAGACCACATTACATGAAACATTTGTACGTTGGGAACTGAGACCACCCAGGAAATATGAATTTATAAAACTAAAATCAGATGGCTTATGGTTACAGAGTCTGAAAGAAAGTTTTTCTTTCCTCTCTTTACAGTATCAAAGTTCAAGACAGACTATTTTTCTCGTCCTCTCCTGAGAGGTAAATGTATGGGATATAGAGAGGTGATTCCTGTCAGCATCCCATCTTGTGGAAACCTAAACTTTATCCCGTGTTCCCCACTTCTGAACAGTCCCTGAAAACAAACTATTCATACAGAAAACTCCCTCAGGAAGAACCGACTTCTGAATTTTGTTTCCTCTGTTGAGTCCTCTGCTTCTAAGAATTCCTTACTTTCTTGTATGTTTATGCATTCATAAAGAGTTTATTTTTGTATTTTTTCATCTTTTTTAAGTTGTTTTCAGCTGGAGAAATCTTACGGCAATCTAGTTCATAATACTGACTGGAAGAGAAAGAAAAACCTACTAATGTTTAAATCCTATATTGTAAATTTAAATAAAACCCCCTAGTTAACAAACCATCTTGTACTAAAGAGTGCTTATCCACACACCATCTGGGGGATGGACACGCTTGAAGCTCTGACTCGTGTATGGCCAAGCAATATATGTAGCCTAAATATTTGTACCCCATAATATGTTGAAATAAAAAAATGCTATACATAAAAAATTGTCATTTTGAATTAAATAACATAAATAAAAAACATTAAAAAATCTGTCCTCAATAATTCCTTCACCACAAAAAATGTATTTAAGGAAGTATGCTCTCCTCGGAATCCCATCATGAACAAACATCATTTTCATATTGGTCTTAATATTAGAGTTTCCATTTTAATTGATTTGAAATAAACATTTATTGGTTGAGTGCCTGATAATTAAAAAAAATTGCAGGTGGTGAGAAGACACAACCCCTGCCCTGGAGAAGTTTATACTCCAGTGGGAAAATTATGTAAGTACCCAAACAATTACAGCAATTTGATATGTATAAAGGCTAATAAAAAATAGAAGAAAGGAACTTACTATCTCAGCCTGTTCTTTGTTTGTCAGGAAGGAACTGGTATCATCTGGCATTTTTTCAATGTGAAATCGCCATAAGAGCAGAGTATTGAAAATTGTTTTAAAAGTTTTTCAGGCACACAAGACAGTAAAGGATGTTCCAGGATTCGGGGAAAGAAAATAGAATAGGTGAAGAGACAGAGACATTGGCTTTTCCTTCCTTTGGAATCAAACTGAAACATCACCTCTCCCTGGTTCTTTTTCCTCTTTCACTAAGGGCAGAATATTTTGCTTTTTATTCCAGTTTTCTCTGTTCCGCTTGTTTGGGTTTTTACTGAATATAGTATTTGCTTTGCAAATCTTCACTTCCAGGTCTCTGCCTCCTTTTTGGCTCTAGGTGGCGCCTTGAGTCCAGGCTGGCCTCTGCTCAGTGCAGTATTAAGTAGATAGTAAATGTGTCTGAACCAAATGGGCGAGTTCCTGAAGGGGTTATCCCACCAGTGCAGGAAGGCTGGGAAGGGCTTCTGGCCCAGAGGATCTGGCGTACCCACCTCCCCCTGTGCGATGCTGCTGAACAACCACTCTGATTTGGCTTCTCCTTTGGCTGAGTTACAGAGCAGAGCTTCTGGTTTGTCTCCTGCTGTCCTCCGGGCTCTTTCTCCCTTCAGGCAGTTAGGATGCTACAGGTGGATGAAGGTAAAGACAGGTCTCCTGCCAGCGAACCCAAGAAGGTGGAGGACATGACCTGACCACCTCAGTTTCACTTTTTCTGGTGTAGAAACTGTAAGTTGCTGGGAGATTTTCTGCACGCTTGGTGCCAGGCAATATGGGGTGAGCGGCATCTAGGATACGAAAGTTCTGCTCTCCTACCACCTGCTTGGAGGTTTTCCACTTCTCTGTGGCCCCGGAACTGTCTCAACCTCATACTTGAGCTCTGGGTTGTTGCTGCTGTTGATCTCAGTATTTTATGTTTGTTTTAGGTTTTCTACTGGGGGCAGAGGGGGAGTGAAGCCAGCTTCCATCCGCCTATTTTGTTTTATCTTCCCATCTCCTGCTCAAAGGTGATACTTTAGTTTTGTTTTAAATTCCACCCACAGTGTTAGTGAATTATTCCCCTTTCCCTTTGGCATCATAAAAAAGATAAGTCTAGGAAGTAGGTAGAGTTTTGTACCTGACTGTCAGCAAGGGGAGGAGGATGTCTAACCCATGAACGGATTCAGACTCTCCCTGAGTCTGGGATCTCTGACATGCTGGTCAATACTTGGCCTTTAAGAATTTATCAAATTTTAACTTTTTTCTTCTTATCCACTTTTATAGTAGGTGACTTTTGTCAGTGCTGTACCGATAGTGAAAAAAATTCATGTGTTCTTTCTCTCTTTGGAGGGACTTGTTTGGAATTCAGGGTAGTTAGTTTCTTGTGACTGCAGCTCTTTGGACAGTTCAAGAAAAGTTATAACTTGTTGATTATCCAGATTTTTCTAACAGTGTTCTCTTACAGATTTAGACATCCTAAGCAGAAGTTAAAATCCTTTGAATTAGTTTACCCTGTTTGCTTTCCTAATGAATTTTAAAATGACTATTCTAGATTCCCTTTGAAAATATTCAATTAATGTTTTTATTATGTTTGTGTTAAAGGTATAAGATATGGAGACCTAATAATTTTTATAATATTGAATCTTCCAGGGACAAATGATAAGGTATGACATCATTTTATCAAATCATTTTACATCCCTCAAAACTCTATTACTTTTTAAACAAAGCTCTTGTAAACTTTTGGTCATCTTCGTTTCTAGAATTTTAATATTTTTTTATGGTTGTGAAGGGGGCTTTTCTTGCATTATATCTTTAAAGTATTTTCTTTTTATATATGTAAAAATTATGATCATGCTACATTATCCTGTATTATGTAATAGTTTTTACTTAGTTTCTTAGTCCTAAGTAAAATAGAGCTATGCACTTAATGTTTGAGTCCTCCCCAAAGTTCCTATGTTGAAATCCCAAACCCCAAGGTGATGATATTAGGAGGTAGAGACTTTGGGAGGCAATTAGGTCACACAGGCAAAGCTCCCATGAATGGAATTAGTGCCTTTATAAAAGAGGCCTGGGAGAGACCTCTGGCCCCTTCCACCATGTGAGCACACAGCCAGAAGACAGCTTTCTGTGAACCAGAGAGTGAGCCCTCACCAGACACTGAATCTGCCAGCGCCTTTAATCTGCTTGTTCACTGTGGCGGGTGGCTCTATTATCATTGTCACTTTTCTAGGACTCAGGCTTATGGAGCAGTGATTTTGACAACCATTGTCATTCCAGAAGAAATGAAAGAGAGCTCAGTGGCTCTTAGGATTTCCAACTGGAAGTAATACTCTGCTTTCATTTTATTGGCCAATGAAAATCACTTGGTTCACGATTTATTAAAGCAAGTCACATAGACACACCTAACTTCAAGTGAGTGGAGAAGTGCATTACTAAAATGTGCATGGGAAGAGAACCAGAAATATTTGACGGTTTATAATGACTACATAAACTACTTCTTAGCTATGGGACCTTAACCAGGTCAATTAGCATTTCTAAGCTTTGAATAACAACAGAAAATACCTCATAGGGCTGTTTTGAGGACATAAATAAATTAATTCATGGGAAGCATTTAGTTTTAGTGTAGTGCCTCACAATCAAACAATAGTCAATAAATGTGAGTTCTTATCATTAACACCACCACTATCATCATCATCATCATGATTTATACCTACATCAATTTTATTAAAGTATTGTTAAAAATCTTTTATATATGTTTTTGAATTATCCAATATTTTGAATTACTTATGCCTTTGACTCCTTCATTAATTAGAAAAACCCAGATTTCACTATGATTATTTTCTTAATTCTTTTAGATTACTTGGGGGACCATTGGATCTGTACTTAACGTCTACTTGAACATCTACCAGAGAATGAATGAGGAAAAAGACCCATGTTTAATGTCTTACATTTAAATGGCACTTTCCAACTCTTCGAAAGATTCATATTTAAAAATGGTATGTTGGCTGGACACAGTGGCTCACGGCTGTAATCCTAGCACTTTTGGGGGCCTAGGTGGGAAGATCATTTGAGCTCAGGAGTTCAAGACCAGCCTTAAGAAGAGCGAAACCCCATCTCTGCTGAAAAAAAAAAAAAAAAGAAATTAGCTGACAACTAAAAATATATATAGAAAAAATTAGCCAGGCATGGTGGCACATGCCTGTAGTCCCAGCTATTTGAGAGACTGAGGCAGGAGGATTGTTTGAGCCCAGGAGTTTGAAGTTGCTGTGAGTTAGGCTGATGCCGTGGCACTCTAGCCCGGGCAACAGAGTGAGACTCTGTCTTAAAACAATAAATAAATAAAAATAAAAATGGTATGTTATTTAAAGTACCAATTCAGACAATACATTCAAAATTGCAAGACTATACCAGTTTGTAAAAATATGATTGAAGACATATATTGATTTCTCTAACATGTGTGTTTGTGTATATACATATATATATATATATATATATAAAATTTATTCTACAAGAAGTGAGTGTAGGACACAAATTAATTTTTCACTTGACATTTTTATTTCTCAGTATAAGCATCTTATCTGAGAACAGAATACAAAGATTTTTTTTCCTTAAGAAGATAAGATTCTCCTCATAGGTTCACTATTTTATACCGCTCTTAACAGGAATAATTAGAAAAATAAGGAAAAATGTAAGAAGTAATCTGTTCCTATTACTTACAGACAATCATTTTAAAGTGAATAAGTAAATCATATGTGAAGGAGAAAATGTTTTAAATATTTTATTATTAAATTGGCTTCAAGCTCAAAGTTTTTCTTTACAATGGAACAATGTCCCAGAGTCATTCTTTAAACTAAGTTATGAATGACATTTTAGTGCTTGAGTTTTATAAGCTCTCATAATTTTTCCTTTTTTCAAAGAACAAAGAGACATTGATAAAATTCTTAACTAATGGTTAAGAAGTTTTAAAGAAAGGCAGAAAGGGTTAAATAGTAAAATCTATTGATGACATTTTTAAAATTAGGTTTTAGCATAATTTTCTTTGTCATTTCTGATATTGCTAAATGGATATAAACTGTATTTCTCCATAACAAAGTCTTTTCATGTGTGAATGTCTGCAGTCATATAGGTTCTACGTTGCTTCAAAACAGAAGAACAATTAATAAGGACAATTTTGTAGAATGTACAGACTAAGCTGCACAGATTACAATGAGCTAAACTAAATGACTAAAACCAAAATTGAAAAATCTTTTCTAGAACTTATAACCCTTTCCAAAAGAAGAGGATATTCCCATATTCTAACCTTTTAAGAGAAGGAGCACAAACTGAAATATTATTCACATACAAGAGATATCTATGAAATCTCAAAATAATAAAATGAAGAAAATCAGACAAATAGCTCCCCTTTTGTGAAACTGTTTATGCTCCCCTGACCTCATGCCCTTAGACAAAGTTAATGGCTCTATCTTTGTCTCAACCTCTGGATCTTGTCTGTTTTCCTTGCATAGCACTAACTACACTCAAGAGGATTGAAACAATCCTTTGTAACTGTGGTCTCCAACCCTCGGGGCCTCAGACTCGTACTGGTCTGCTGTGGCCTGTTAGGAACCTGGTCACACAGCAGGAGGTGAGTGGAGCGCTGAAAGAGTGAGCATGAAGCTTCATCTGTATTTACAGCCGCTCCTCATCACTGGCATCACCCCCTGAGCTCTTCCTCCTGTCAGATCAGTGGAAGCATTAGATTCTGCATTATGGTGAGTTGTGTAATTATTTCGTTATATATTACAATGTAATAATAATAGAAATAATTAAAGAGCACAATAAATGTAATGCACTTGAATCATCCCAAAACCATCTTCCCTCTTGCCCCTCTATCCACAGAAAAATTGTCTTCCATGAAACCTCACCCTGATGCCAAAAAGGTTGGGGACCGCTGCTTTATATGACTGTGAAGTCTTTGGTGCAAAGTATAAACCATTAGTGTCAATACAGCACCTGACACAAAACAAACATAGTTTTAGTGTTTTAATAAACATTAAAAGAAAGAGGAGTGGCACAAAGGAAAGAAGAAAGGGAGAAGAAATGAAGGAAGGAGGGAGGGAAAAAAAGAAGAAAGAAGAGAAAACAAGATTGACAAAGCACAGAAAAACATGATGATACAATGTTTAAAAAGTCATTTCAGTTGGTAAAAAGTTTACTTTCTTCCAGTTTCCAAACACGAATTTTATGCCTATAGTGAACTGCTCAAAGCTGTCAACAGCCATTGCAGTGAATAATATTCTTGTAAAAATAACAAGATTGGTGTACTTATTTTAACTAATAGAGTCAAGTGGAAATGTTAAGAGGGAAAAATAGCATAATAAAATTGCAAATATCAGTAAAGAATTGGCTGAAGATTCATATCATTTTAAGTTTTTCTCATTATACACTCATTTCTATATGCAAAAAAGTGAACAGATAGGGATCTGTGATTTGACCTATAGTTGATGGGCAAAAATCTAGTTTTTTTTTCTGTCTTTTTGGTTCCCATGATGTTAATCTTGTATTGTCTCTAAAACCATCAAATCTGTTTTTAAACATCAGGCAAGTATTGCTTTTCGTCCTTGGCTTAGGACAGGGAATGGGTGACTGACAGTCGTAATTTTTTCTCAAAAGCCATTTCTTGAGATCCCAGCTACTTAGACATAACATTTGGGTAAGAAGCCTAATTTGTTTAAGTTCTTTTCTAGTCTCTTAAAAGCTTATGTGGTTTTTCCCTTATGCTTTTGGTTTATTCCATGTGATGTCTCGAATTTTCATTTTTTTTAATTCCTAATTTTGCAAAAATAGAAAAGGAACCACTTCACTTGACCCTTCTCTCATACTACAGTATTTCTCATCATTACACCACATATGTTCACTCTCTTCCCTTGTGGCACAGGTGTTGTTCAGAACAGAAAGAGTGCTTTTGTTCAGCATGTGTGTGTCTGAAGATCTCTTGTAATGTTGCCTTTGGTTTCACCTGCTTCCTTTTATTTGATCTCTGATGTCTAATGTGAAGTATACATAGCTTGTGCAGTTGCCTTGAGTGTGGATGTCCACCAGCTGCTCAATACTTTTAAGCTAGTGTCACATTCTTCTTGTAGGTAAAAATGGTTATTTTTCCTAATGTAAAGATGTAAAATCTTCCCATATATTTATTTTTTCTTAGTTGAAACTTCCTTTTATAAACTTAGGAATGGCTTTTTGGCCAAGCTGTAATACATGTGAATATATAGGTCAGTGTCTGTATAAAATAAGTACTTGATAAATATTAGAGATGATGAGAATGTTGATGAGTTCCAAAAAGCATCATGTTTACCTTCTCAGAGTCCATTATATTTACTTAAGTACAAAGTCAAAACTGAAGTGTTTATTTCATATTTCCTGCCTCAGTGATACAATATGGAAAGTTGGAATCTCTTTTTTCTTTTGGCTATAAACATAAATATATATACAGTCATGCATCACTTAAGGATGGGGGTGCATTCTGAGAAAATCAAAGTTAGGTGATTGCGTTGCCCTGTGAACATCACAGAGTGTACTTACAAAAACCCACTACATACCTAGGATATATAGTATAGCCTATTGCTACTAGGCTACAAACCTGTATAGCATGTTACTATACTGAATACTGAAAGCAATTGTAACACAATGATAAGTATTTGTATATCTGAACAGAGAAAAGATACAGTAAAAATACAGTATTGTAATGTTAAAGGACCACTGTCAGGTATGCACTGACCGAAAAGTCATTATGTGGCACATGGTGGTATACAATTTTTAAGTTATAGAATCCACACAATGTGGCACTAAATCCTTTTGGAAACTAAACCCCTTTGTATACCATCATATTCCCCAGTTCTTTTATAAGCTTAATTACATAAAACAAAATAGCCTTATTCAGTATTTTAATTTGTTATTTCCTAACACTGATGACAGTAATTCCATTAGCTACAGTGGGTTTCTGAAAACAGAAAAACATGTGTCTTGCATTCTGACATGAGCATTGTTCTAATAGAGGTGAAGTTTAATTGAGGAATAAATTTCCTCCCCAAGGATTGATGTTATAATAACTCACTTATCCAACAGGGATATACCATTAAAAAAAGATGCATTGATTTGTACATCTATTATCATTCAAAGTGCTAAAACGACATTAAAAGTTGTAGAATATTTAAACTGGAGCTGTCCGGTCCATTCATGTTACAGATTTAGAAGCTAAGATCCTGCGAGTCCGTAACTAAGGCCACTGAACCACATGGTGCCATACCTGATGTTGTTTACTTTGAGTCTTAACCTCATCCTCTTTCTTCTGTACTCCCCAGCACTCTTAAAAGGCATTAAATATAGATGCATGTATATTGAATCTTGTTTTAAAAGTTAAAAGAACAGATTACCTGATACCATCAATTATTATCTGGGTAAGCTGGCCACATTTAACTTCTCTGTTCCTCAATTACTTCATCAGTGAAACAAAGATATTAATAGCAATAAGCCTACATGTGAGCATTAAGTACTGTATGTATGTAAAGTATACATGGTATACAGTAAACACTCAGTAAATACCAGAAATTATTATTATTGTCAGGGCAAAACCGTAGAAAAATATGCATTCAGTTATAACATCATTGTCAATGGGCTTCCTTCTCTTGCCTGTTTCTCTTGGATGGATTGAAGTTCTCAGTTTACTAGTGGCTTGAAAGGCAAGGCACAGCCTGGCAGGAAACAGCAGGCAGCCACTGCTCGGAAAGCAGCAAAGTGGGACACAGAGTATGAATTCCCCCTTACTGCACACACACACATACACACACACACACAGACACCCCTCCTCAGTATTCTCCCAGCCTATCTCCCTAGATCAAATGGGCAAACAGAAAGATTCCTTGAATCATTGCTACCACCCTGGAAATCTCAGCCAGACACATGACTAGAATCATTCCTATTGATATTAGGCCTGAATGGACAACCACCGTCAAGCGTCACAGTGTAGTTGGGACTGGCTTTGATTTGGCTGTCATCCCTAGATTCCCAGACTTTTTGCTATACATACATATCTATCTATCTACCTATCTATAGAGTGAGGTATCTTCCTATATATGTTATATATTATATATATTCCAATATTATATATGTTATACATATTATATATAATATATTACATTCAGTATTTAGTATATAATACTGCTTTTATTTTTAAAATTTAGAAAATATTTGGGAACCACAGTTCATATGGTGTGATAATTAATTTTAAGTTAGCTGAGTCAAGGGGTTCCCAGATTCAACATTATTTCTGGGTGTGTTTGTGAGCATGTTGCCAGATGAGATTAACATTCGAGTCAGTGCACTCAGTAAAGTAGACGGCTCTCCCCAGTGTTAGTGGGCATCACTCAATCCCTTAAGGCACTGAATAGAACAACAGGCGGAGGAAAGAGGAATTCCCCCTTTTCGTTCCTACCCGCCTGCTTGAGCTGGGACATCAGTCTTTTCTTGCTCTTGGACTGGGATTTACACCATCGGCTCTCCCAGTTCTCAGATCTTCAGACCGGACTGAAATTACACCACTAGCTTTCCTGAATCTCCAGTTTGCTGATAGAAGATCATGCAACTTCTCGGCTTTGGTAATCATGTGAGCCAATTTCTCATTTTACATTTATATATATTCTGTTTATATATTTATATATTCATATATATATATATATATTCTGTTTCTTTGGAGAACCCTGATTAATACATACGGTCAGTGTTTCTTAAACTTTCTCCGGGAGATTTTGGCTTTATTTAAGATACGAGGAATGAAAGGGAGATGGAGCAGATGTTGAGCAGGACAAGCATCCTTTGAGAAGCACCTGCTTCTGTTGAGAACTTTATATTCTCAAGGCAAGGGGAGGCAGCTCTCCTCTAGCAAGGGAGTGACATCTGCTTCTGCCAATCTGGATCCAGGAGAATCTGGGGCTCACTCATCCAAATGTCTCCATCTTATGTCTCAGGTTCCAGCACTTTTTCAGTTAGGACCCTGACTTCTGTGTAAAACAACTGTGAGATTATGCATTTTCAAATTTTTGGCATCGTCTCTTTTCTGGCTGTAGGAGATAATTGTGACTTCCATCGCATGTGTTGAAATTAAGAGTTAGAAAAATATGTAATCTCTGTGTCTCTTGAAAAAAAGAAAAAACAAAAAACTTTCAGAATGAGAGTTGGCAAACTTTTTCTCAAGGAGCCAGATAACCAATATTTTGGACTTGCAGGCTATATGTTCTCTTTTGCAATTGCTCAACTGTGCCTTGTATCAAAAAAGCAGCTATAGACAATAAGGCAAATAATTGTGACTTTGTGCCACTAAAACTTTATTTACAAGAACAGATGGTCGGCCCACAGGTCACAGTTTGCCAGCCCCTGCTCTGAAGCAACTATCAAAAGCCACTCAATCGTATACTCCTTTTGATTGCTCTTTTCCTCATGCTGCTTATGTGCCGCTTGCTGCTGCATAAACCCACACCTCACCCCATGTGGCTAGTCTTTGCAATTGTACTGCCAGTGCATGGCTGGGGGCTATAGCCAACCCACTTAACACCAGCACAGCAAAGGGATCCCGTCGCTGTCTGATCAGTGAGTGATTTCATCTAGAAGATCTTCTGGTATCAACTCAGTTTAGCCCAGAAAGCTAAGGCTGAGAAAAGGGCTAGTGTTTATGCAGCGTTTTTAGAGGTGGGGAGGAGAGGGGCAGGTAAGCAAGTTTAGGAAACAGGAGAGGGATACTGGAAAGAATGAGAGTGAGAAGTGAGGAAGCCCATACGAAGTTGCATTATCAAGCTGGTCATTGCTAGGGATGGTTGAGGCTTGATCCTATCAGGACTTTCTGAAGGGACATGTATAATGGTCCTCTACATTGCCTCCCAAGGGACAGAAGAGGAACCATTTCTTACTAGCTTCCATTCTGGTCAAAAGCTGCTACATGGCTGTTAATTCCCCTGCTCTTCCTTGTTGCATTTGCAGGACTATTTTTCTGCAGCTTTATGGAGTTCCAGGTGAGAAAGGTTTCAAGACACAGGGAGCAGATGATATGCAGGTTATACCTGCCCCAAAATGCCTAGTGCAGCAATAGCTGGAATGAATGGGAGCCAAGAAACTAGGAGGGAGGCAGCAAGAGGTGCCCAACACCAGTATTCAGAATAGTTCACCCATTGGAGTTTTTAAGTTGGTTTATAAATTGATCAAATCACAAAAGCAACATGTAACATGGCAAAAAGGCAAAATTTATACAAAATCCAGCAACTTTAAGGCAGTTCATAAGCAGATCTCATTAACTGACAACTTTGGACAGCCCTCTTTCTTTTAACTATGCAGACCCTTTTTCAAGGGTCTTCCCTGTATTTTGAAAATCATTTCCGTCAGTTCTTCTTATCCTGCTTTGCATACCACATCCCCACTGATCTTTAACTTCCGTTATTCTTCTACATCTTTCCACGACAAACAGGTTCAAATCACATGTACCTCGTTTCTCTGCTTTGTTGTCTGACACAATAATTGAAGTGATGTTACTGAATGGAGAAGAATTTCCTGTCTTATTCATTTTAAAAAATGTGCTCACCACATGTTAGTATCAGTTTTAAGCGTTCTGTGGCATTAAGACAAAATGCTTGGTCAGAATTTAGTCACTGCCGTCTCATTGATCCTCTTGACATTCCTTCCTGGCCACTTTCCAAGTCTCCTACGATAATCAGTCCCATTTATCCATTGATTTTTCAATGCCAGTCTTATCTCTAATCTTTCCAACAAGGCTTCAGGTCAGGGATTGTTATCTCCATTTTACACGAGGAGCTGGGACTTAGAAATGATAGATGGATGGATTCCCTGAAGCCACAAAGTAAAGATGTGGCAGAGTCAGGGTGCCAGAATTCAAACTTGAACTTACCTGGCTCTCTGCTCCAGCTCTCAGGTATTAAGTGCAGGGGACAGGAAGACTTTTCTTGCTTAGACATGGTGCTTCTCTAGAATGGCTTCCAACTCTGATCTTCTCAACAGCCAATTATGTACTTATAGAGATTATTGATTATCTAGGTCCCATCTTCCCAATCAACATTGTATGAATATAGTAGCCTACCATCAAGCAGTTACAAGTGAGCCCAGCTTTCAAGGCGGCCAGAGAGCCATCTGGGTCAAGAAAGCTTCCTGGACCAGTGTTTTTAAGCAGCAAGCATCCTAACCCAGGCCTAGATCTTTGAAGATAACTGTACTCAAATTTCAGTGATTCTGAGCTACTACCTGTTCTAATTGCCCAAGTGGATTGCCAGTGAACTGCAATAGTTCATAACTCAGCTATTGGGTATAAATAAGATATGAAGAAGCCTTGTAAAGTCATAAATCCTTCTTATGGGACACAGGGTTAGAAATAATCAAATATTGCTCTTTATCATTAGCAAAAATCACTTACAAAATATCTGGAGAAATGATTTCCAGTCTCTGCTTAAATAGCTGTATGGGGGAATGGTAACCAGCTGTTATGCAGTCAATAAACTTTAAGCTAAGTGGGAGAAAGATAGGAGTAAAATAGTTTAAAATTTCTTATTCTATGGTCTCATGTGCCTCCTGCTGACTAAAATTGTCTTCTTCCAATTCTAGCATTTATTAAACTACAGATATTACATTAATATTAATTCGCTTTAAGTAATAAAATATTCCCAGAATATGATTTTAAATTCACATGACATTTGGAAGTCACTTGCATTTGGGATAGTCAAGCATTGCATGAAGTACTTACTCTTTAAGAACTATTTTAAATTTTGTCTTTTGTCACCACCTGGTGGTAGAATTTTTTTTCACTTCTTTTTTTCCACGTTAAACTTTGTTGTTGCTAAGGAAAATCTCTAAACCAAGAAAACCAGCTAACTTCAGTATTGATAGTCAAGTATTAACATCTGCTAAACATATTGTATATGCTTAATAAATATCTATTGAATAAATTTTTTCTATCTGTTTTAGTGGATGGCAATGTCTATGATCTTTTCATTTGAATTGCATGAACCTCCCAAATGTGACAAATGACAGTGGCCCACAGTATTATCTCATCAGAGGTAGTTTCTCTTTTTAAGGTGTAATTGATTTTTGGTTTAATCTAATAGAGCTACATGATTAAAAAGTAGTTGGTCAAATAAAGTATTTTATTATTCTCTTAAGAATGTAAATTCATTTAACACTGCAATATTTAAAAAATATTTCCTATGATACCGAGACGTAAGAGAAAATTTGATAAAAATTTCTTAAATATGACAGAAAAGATGTAAAAACTTTGCAAATTCCCAGCTCTATTAAGAAAAATCCTTATAAGCACATCATTTGTTGTGGACCATCGCCACCTTGTGGTTCGAGAAAGAGGTCCTAAAGGCTATGATTCTTTTAAGGTGGAACTATTTTATTGTCAAAAAAATTCCTATTTATAATTAAAATGAAACTTAATAATTGGAAACAACATCAATCAGGAGTCTGAAAACATAATTACCTACCAAAAAATTAGGTAGGTTAAAATTCCAAGAGACATTTAATTAAAAATTATGAGTCAGAGTCATTTCTAAACCCCCAATTTTACTCTGGCTATGATATCTTGAGCAAGTTACTTAATCTTTTTGACTGAAGCTCAATTCTGCATCTCTTAAACAAAGGGAGTGGATTAAACAGATCACACTCCTCTCAGTTCTGCAAATGCATGATTTGGGGGTCATGGCAATTTTAAGTCTAAATGCAATTTACAATAATTTTTCTGTCTTCAGTATTTTATGTAATATTTCTGCATATATAACCTGCTTAAAATAGATGTTTTCTATCTACTTTTTCATTTATGATCAAGTAACATTTGTCCAATATTAGTTACCGTATGTTCTCAAAAGCAACACTAATGCCAAACAGCTTTCCCATTTCTGATTGGTAAATCCTGCGGTATAAAAAATATTAATAAAAAGCATTCCATGGTTATAAAATATGCACATCAGTAGTTTCTCTAGACGATGTTTACGCTAAAACGATTCTAATTGCTCATGTATATTACCAGATTCCCTCATTTCAAGGCTAATTGTTGAATAGTTATTTTGGTATAGACTTCATGAGAATTATGAATAGAATAATGTGTCTATAACATATGAATCCGTGAAACAAACACAAACACCTAAGGCATAAATAGAAATTGATACCTTAATGTTTATTTCTTTCACTTTAAAATGAGCAAAACTTTTTCCCTTTTTACTAAGTCCCTCTGTTCATAGAGGACCAGAATGCTTTTACGATGTCAAACTGTTAATTGTGCCAGTAGTTTCATATGAAATATTTTAACTTTTGTTAGTTAATAGCAAAAACTAAGTAATGTTTATATATAAGAGCATATTATGATTAACCTTTACATAAGCCCATACGTACTCTATAAAAAGAAAACCAGAAATATGGGGAGTAGGGATTAGGATAACGTGATCTTTTGGGTGTAAATTCAAATCAAGGAACAAAAATTTTACAAGGATGGGAGTATGAAATCTCTACAAAAACCCACATTACATGTCACTTTTACTAGGGCCATGTACAAATTTTACTCCTGTAGTGTTGTTTCTATATTCAAATGTTTTTTCAATTCACATTTTGGTCATAAATATGTCTATATTTATATGTCTACATTTGCATAATACCACAAATGCCTGAAGAATACTGGTCTTACAAAAAAAGAAAAAGTCAGTGGATTAAATGTTCTTCTTAGCATGGATGGAGTTTTTCAGCTTCGTAATTGGCAACTCCTACATCCATGTCTCTGTTGAAGCGATTAAAAAAGAATCACTTCCCAGAACTACAGGTGCACAACAGATTGGAGTCATTATGCAAAAGAACAGAAATCTGGAGAGAAACCCAGAGAATAAAAAAGCCATGTTCCCGGCCATCCTTTTGCCTGTAACTCACTTTTTTTCCAGCTCTGTTTGTATATACAACATGAAATATGAAAAAAAATTATAATGAATTTGAAGCAACCCATTCAAGATTAGAAATGTATACCTTGAATTAAACTTCCAATAAAAACACCCTGTAGGTAGAAATGGACTAAACGTCAAACTTGCATTAATGTATTTTAAAAGCTAAAGTTATGTAGGTAAGTCGAAATACATTACGTGATTTTTTTTTAAAGTTATACTTTTTTTGCCTATCTTGAGTTTCCCTTCCTGCCCCAAATCAAAGGAATCACATTTAAGTTCACTGATCTAGTGGCCACCTAGGCCACCTCAACTATCCAAAATCTCCATCTCAAAACCAATCAGAGATTGCAAATGCTGGTAACCATAAATTGGCTTCTGTGCCCTCTTCTAAGTCAGAGGTTTGAAAATCTACTGATGGCTTTGCCATCATGTTTTCATGGTTCCATGGTCAATATCCTGTAAGTCTGAAACGACTTCCCTCATACGTTCTCCTAAGTACCTAACCTTTCTTCTAGCTAGAAAGAAAGAACTCGTGAAATGACATGAAATGGAATCATAAAAAAGAGAATGTTAAAGAACTGCTGTAACAGAAAAGGACAATGTAAAAAAATGTCTGGAAACCAAACTGGGGATTAGGGATGTTGGGATGTTTGAGAAGGGACACTTGGGAAGCAGAGACAGTAATCCTCTTAGTGTAAAGACGGAGAGCAGTTAAGCTGGGCAATGTAGAAACAAAGGGGCGACTTTCGAGTGTGGACGTCAATGTTAAATTTCAAGGCGAACTGGGATGGGGAGAGAGGGCTGCAAAGGAGAGACCGAGTGAAAGCAGGTAGGCAAGAACACAGTAGCAAAGTGTTAGACGGCGGGAAAGTGGAATAGCCAATAAAAGGGAAAAACTGGTAATGCAGATACGTTAAGCTGCGGTTAAAATGTGTCTAAGTCCTGGGTTGATCATTCAACATTAAACTATGAGGGAGATCTCGGGAAACCAAAGTGACATTGGAGAAAGCACCCTTGCGTAAGCGCGTGGGAACCAGGAGTTGTTATTAAGGGTTTTCAGGAGGAAAGCGGTTCGCTTCTATCTGCCATTCTTGCTCATCTGATCTTTCCTCAAGAGCGGAAAGCAAAGTTTTTGTTTTTGTTTTTCAAGTAGGCAGTCTAGAACGCTGAGAGCAAAGCAAGACGTTGGAAAGTATCCCGAAAGAAAAGTTTGGAAGAGGGACGTGTTGGAGGACTGCAGGGGACGCTTCTGTCTGGGGCCGACTGAAGTTGGGAAGATCTGGGGAGGAGCAAGGAAAGGGCCGAGACCAACTTGGAGCCAAGAGAGGGACGGATGGGGGTGGGGCGGCGAGACGGAGACCGGGCAGGGCGCGGAAGCGGGAGTGCGCGAGTGCGGGGGACCAGGGCTGCCCCGAGCCTTGGGCGGTCGTTCTCACTATTGTCCCTGTGGCTTTCCGCCCGTGAAGGCATTGTGAAACACTTCCTTCCCCTGGGTCATTGACCCCTCCCTCTTTTTCGAGGGAAGGGCCGCTCCAGCCTTCTCTTAGGGCCCTGGAGGTGGAAAGGCTCAGCTTTCCTCACTTTCGTAACACGGACGCAGCCTTTTCCCTTCCTGGTAGGAAGAGGAGGGAGGGGTCGGGGAAGGAAGACGATTTCCCCACTGCACACTTTCTAGCCCCAGCGGTCGCCGCTGGCCCCCGTGTAGGAAAGTCAGGTTTTTGGGGAGGTTTCTGCCAGTCTGGCCTGCGGCCTGCAGCTGCTGTTGGAAGTACGCAGGCTGGCGGGAGCTGATTATTTCTCTAATGAAGAAGAGAAAGCACAGTTCCCTCCTTAGGCTCTAGGGAATTGAGTCCCGTGCCAGATCACCCATTCCGGAAATGTGAAACCGAGTCCCCACACAACGTAGTCTCTGGGGCAGGGGTTATGTGTAGCGGAGGGTGTGTTGGGGGGGGGTGAGGGCCAGTGCAAACGCAATTTACAATCCAGAGCCCGAGAAGTGTCACCTGGCCCCCGCCCCCAGGCATGCTTTCTATGGGAAGCGCAGGGCCAACCAAGCTTTCCCCGGGAAAAGTTAGGGCAAAGAGAGCAGGCTGGAGCTAACAAGCTCGTGGCAGACTGGGGAGATGGAGAGGTGGGGGTGGGGTATTTTTCTAGGAAGGGTAGCCCTGGCTCATCTCCCAGATTGGGGAAGAGGGGGCCGAAGGAGAAGGGAAGGGGACTCGGGGCAGCTCCGGGGCAGGGAAATGTTGGAGAATGGACTCAGCTCTCCACCCCAACGCTCCCTCCTGGGAACTGCAGTCCAGCGCGGAAACTGCGTTACCGCACCAGAGGGGCAGCTGGAAGGGAGGGTGGTCCAGGAAGCCAGGGCGGGGAGAAGCGCAGCGAAAGGGAGAATCTTCTCCCCAGGGCGGCCCAGGCGGTACAAAGTGCTGGTCACAGCGCCCCTTCTGCGTTTTCCGCCCCCAGATTGACGAGCAGTGGCGTTGAGCCAGCGAGGAGGCTGCCCCCTCCCCCGCCAGAGCCCGCGGTGCAGAGCGCGGTTTAGCACCGACTGAGCTCAGGGGGCGGCGTCTTTGGGATGGAAAGGCGGCCAAGAGGGAGGGGGGGGCCTCATTCGGGAGCTATAAAAGGGCGGCTCGGGTTGCCCGATTCTTGCACTCGCTGGAAAGCGGCTCCGAGCCAGGGGCCATCGCAAAGCCAGGGTGCGCAGCCCGGCAGAGAAGGCAGAGCCTTGCGCAGAGCGAGCAGCACCGCAGCCAAGGCGGAGGCAGAAGAGGGGCGCCAGGCACCAACCCTCGCGTTGCCTCAGCTCTGGAGGAGCCCCAGAGCGCTTCTTGTCCCCGCAGCAGCCTCTCCGCCTGCTCCAAACGTGCGGTGCCTTCAACTCTGCGCTGGAAGAAAAACTTCCCGCGCGTCGGCAGAACTGCAGCGCCTCCTCCTAAGTGACTCTGGGAGCTTCGGCTGTAGCCGGCTCTGTGCGCACTTTCAAAGACTAACAGTAATTGTTAACTTTAACAATCCAGAGTGAGGCCAGCGGGGCTCTGCTCTCTCGACCCGAACAAAAGCTCCCTCGCTCGGTGCGCTGCTGCGCGCGGTGTCTTCCAGGGCTTTGATGCAGCGAGCGGTCCGCGCGGTGTCCCGAAGGCGCAAGCTGGGCGGCGACATGGGGAACGCGGAGTGGGCGCCGCGGTCTTGGAGCTTTAGGCCCGCGCCCACGCTGCTGCTGCTCGCTGCGGCCGCAGCTCTGCTAGCAGTGCCCGGCGCACGCGGGCGCCCCGCCGAGGAGGACGAGGAGCTGGTGCTGCCGGCGCTGGAGCGCGCCCCGGGACATGGGACCACACTCCTCCGCCTGGATGCCTTTGGCCGGTGGCTGCACCTGGAGCTGCAGCCCGACCGCGGCTTCCTGGCGCCCGGCTTCACGCTCCAGACCGTGGGGCGCAGACCCGAGCCCGAGGCGCCGCGCTCGGACCCCGCCGGCGACCTGGCGCACTGCTTCTACTCCGGCACCGTGAACGGCGACCCCAGCTCGGCCGCCGCCCTCAGTCTCTGCGAGGGCGTGCGCGGCGCCTTCTACCTGCAGGGCGAGGAGTACTTCATCCAGCCCGCGCCAGCCGCCGCCACAGAGCGCCTCGCCCCCGCCGCCGCGGGGGAGGAGCCGCTGGCGGGGCCACAGTTCCATCTCCTCCGGCGGAGGCGGCGGGGCGGCAGCGGCGCCAAGTGCGGGGTCGTGGACGACGAGACCCTACCCGCTGGGGGCGCGGGGCCGGAGGGCGAGGATGCCGGGGCACAGTGGCTGCCGCGGGACCGGGCGCCGCCAGGCGCGGGACAGACAACAGGTAGAAGAGTTGCCCTCACTGTCTCTCCATTCATCCTTCTCTCCTCCCTTTCTCTATGCGACGCGACTCGAGGGTAGGCTCCTGCTTACAGGCAGGAGCATATGTCTGCGGACGGGACGGAGGGAGGTTTGGGTTGGTGAATTGAGCTAGAAACCTTAATTCCGTTTGCCCGAATAATGAATAACCAAGAAAGGACTGAGAAATCAACGATTTTCTACAGACTAGAGCGAAGCGTTTCGGCTGGGAAGGGAGAGTTTGTAACCCGACTCCTTCCACCTTTAGTTGAGTGTGAGCGTGTGCAACGACTTTCCATCCCCTTTATTTCTTTTTAACCATTTGTGTGCAACTTTGCTCTGAGTTTCGTAACCGCTGCCCGTGCGTGCGCCCTGCGCTCACGGGAGGGGGGCGGCGGGAGGGCAGAGGAGCTACGGTGACCTCGGAATGTGTCCGCGAGCCTGGGCAGCTGCGCTACGATCTCTGCTCTGCAGGTTCCTGTCGCCTTCCCCTTAAAAGGCTGACCGGGACAGGCTGGTGGCGGCTGGGCCCCTCAGCAAAACCTGCTTGGGAGGTCTGCCCAGCTTTCCCCGCCTCCCTGCACCTCCCACTCCGCCTCCCAGCTTGCACTCCCTCTCGCGGCCATAATTCTGCTCTGGAGCACTGTAGAATGTTAGTCACCGCAGGTCCTTCCTGCTAGCCGCCTCCTGACTCTCTTGTGTGCAGTGCTTACTCTCCAGTTCTTTCCGCTTTATCGCTTTGGTGCCTTTTTTCTTCCTTCACTTTCTCACGTGTCTTGTTTTCAGAATTCTCGCCTTTTCCCTGCTCGTCTGCTCCTGGGAGAGAACAGTTACACGGTCACAGGCCAGTTTAGGACTTCCCTGGGGATTGGGTCTCAGTCGGGAGTCTGTGGGCTCTCTTCCAAATAATCAACCTTGGCTCAAAGCAGGAACTTACTTCCCTGGAGCAGTGTGAGTGGGGCAGTAAGCTGCAGGGCAGAGTGGGTGGTCCTTGTGCCTGGAATTGGCAAGAGCAGAGCACCCCAGGGACCCCTGGAATGAGAGAGCAGAGCAGTGCAGGCTGAGATTCCTTCAGGCCCAGCCCCTTGGCAGCAGCCCAGGCCCTACCCGAGGCCTTCCACGTGGAGCTTGATGATCTCATTCAGGATTTGGGTCCTGGCCTGTGAAAGAGTGACTCAGGGCCTCTGCCTGCTGCCCTTGCTCCAAGATTTTACTACAGCTGGGTAGGATGGTGTGCATACTGCCTTGTTCAGATTGCAGAATTTCAAAGAGAACTGACGAACTCCACACACACACACACACAGAGCCTGACCAGAGGAGCACACGGTCTTTTTATTTAAAGCAAAGGAAAAAACTTTCAAAAATAACACTTTCAGGAAAAAGAGTTGCAAATATTTTTGTTATTGTTGTTCCAGTTATATTTTAGTTTTATTTGCTTTGACTGGTTTAGGCTTTCCTTGTATACTCTGGGAAGGTAACTATTCTTGGATAGCCTGCCCATGAGCAAACTATCTTTCTTGTTTCTTTACAGGAACTGGAAGCATAAGAAAGAAGCGATTTGTCTCCAGCCCCCGCTACGTAGAAACCATGCTAGTGGCAGACCAGTCAATGGCAGAATTCCACGGCAGTGGTCTAAAGCATTACCTTCTCACCTTGTTCTCGGTGGCAGCCAGGTTGTACAAACACCCCAGCATTCGGAATTCAGTTAGCCTGGTGGTGGTGAAGATTTTGGTTATCTATGAAGAACAGAAGGGGCCAGAAGTGACCTCCAATGCTGCTCTTACCCTGAGGAACTTCTGCAACTGGCAAAAGCAGCATAACCCACCCAGTGACCGGGATGCGGAGCACTATGACACAGCAATTCTTTTCACCCGACAGGTGAGAGAAGGATGGAACCAATTATGATATTGTCCTCTTGGGAGTCTGCATTGTACCAGCCAAATGTTTAAAAGACATTTCACCAATGTTTTTGCACTGAAATTGTTTTAATTGGCTATATGATCTTACTTATTTCTGCTATAATTTAATACTTCAAGTTTCCCAGTCCTATTTTAAAGGCATTAGAAAAAAGCTTGAGTAAAGTCACATGAAGTCTTCCTAGTTAAACAGTAATGAATATAGATGCTCCAAAGCATATATGAAGACACACCCTACCAAAAAGTTAGATGCCAAGGTTTATGCTTGCCTTATTAATTGGAATTCACCTTTGCTTTTTCGTAGGATTTGTGTGGAGCCCAGACATGTGATACTCTTGGGATGGCTGATGTTGGAACTGTGTGTGATCCAAGCAGAAGCTGTTCAGTCATAGAAGATGACGGTTTACAAGCTGCCTTCACCACAGCCCATGAACTAGGTAAGTCTGTTTCAGAGTAGGAGTTAAGCTCAATTCACAAATTCAAATTGATAAAATTATAATTTAAGAGGGAGAATTTGCAGGTATATTGTTATTTTAAGTACTAACACATCTTAGATACTGTAAAAAATACTTTGCACTATTTCAAACATGGTCATTTTATTAGAATAAAAGTTAAGATATTAGGAGCTATGAACATTTGGAAATTTACATTTGTTTACACCTTGTGAAAATAGACATTATCTCCAAAATAATGTCTCCTAAATATATTTCTTTCTCTAGAAATATCACTTTGAGATAATTGAATCTCTCTGTTGGGAAAAAACACTACAGATGATCTGTATTTTAATGTGGGTTTTGGATTGCTTCCTAGGCCACGTGTTTAACATGCCGCATGATGATGCAAAGCAGTGCGCCAGCCTTAACAGTGTGAACCAGGATTCCCACATGATGGCATCAATGCTTTCCAATTTGGATCGTAGCCAGCCTTGGTCTCCCTGCAGTGCCTACATGATTACGTCATTTCTGGATAACGGTCATGGTAAGACGCTCAAGCTACTCTTTCTGCACGACATCCAACCTTTCATGTGTTGGGTCTGGATAACTGAGCTCTTTCTTTTTTGTTCTTTTCATTTTCCCTCCTTCAAAGTTACTTTTCACTGTCAAGACCATAACTGCTCAGATCTTAATTCCCAATAACAGATAGTGCTTCTGGTTGAGTAGCTCTCAAAAGTCCATTGATTCATGTTTTTAGCAGAACCATAATTTTGTGTCATTGTTAATACAGAAATAACCCATAAAGATAATATCTTACTAACAATTTAAAACTCTCTGGTATCTCCTCCAAGCTCTACAGTTTTCAAATCACTTTGCTATGCATTATTTCATATGATAAATATTTTTTAAATGGTGCTCTACCCCTACATGCATTCATTAACTATTTATTAACGTTGGCCGGCATTTTCTTTGCAGGGGAATGTTTGTTGGACAAGCCCCAGAGTCCCATACAGCTCCCGGCCGATCTCCCCGGCACCTTGTATGATGCCAACCGGCAGTGCCAGTTTACATTTGGGGAGGAGTCCAAGCACTGCCCCGACGCGGCCAGCACGTGCACCACCTTGTGGTGTACTGGTACCTCTGGCGGGTTGCTGGTGTGCCAAACCAAACACTTCCCTTGGGCGGACGGCACCAGCTGTGGAGAAGGGAAATGGTGTGTCAACGGCAAGTGTGTGAACAAGACTGACAAGAAGCATTTTGATGTGAGTTTTCCTCCTGAAACACATCCAGAATTCCAAAGAACAAAGTGATGCTAAAAGATGCAATACCAAGTTCAACATCTCCATCTGTGTCCTCTAACTTATTTTTAGAATTAATTCTTTCTCCCATTTTTTTCTTTTTTTCCTAAAAGGTCTCTTTTGAGAATTCTAATGCTGGTGATTTGTGTCCCCATTTAGACTCCTATTCATGGAAGCTGGGGGCAGTGGGGGCCCTGGGGAGACTGTTCGAGAACCTGTGGTGGAGGAGTTCAGTACACAATGAGAGAATGTGACAACCCAGTCCCCAAAAACGGAGGGAAGTACTGCGAGGGCAAACGTGTGCGCTACAGGTCATGCAACATCGAGGACTGTCCAGATAATAACGGTGAGTAGCAGCGGACCCCGACTTTGAGAAGTGGGATAAGAAAGATGTGCCCTCAAACAGGTGATTAAAGTTGGAAACTGATAACGTCATCGTGTCATTCTCTTTCCAGGAAAAACCTTTAGAGAGGAGCAATGTGAGGCACACAACGAGTTCTCCAAACCTTCCTTTGGGAGTGGGCCCGCGGTGGAGTGGACGCCCAAGTATGCTGGTGTCTCACCGAAGGACAGGTGCAAGCTCATCTGTCAAGCCAAACTCATCGGCTACTTCTTCGTTTTACAGCCCAAGGTAGTTACTTTTACACTAATTGTTTGCCTAAGAACCAAGGCCTTGGCTTGTGACCTTTTCATGCAACCTTTGATGTGCTTTCTTTATTTTATATATTAACATGTGCAGTTTCAAATTTGACACCTTTTTTTTTCTGTATATATTGGCAACTGTCCGCTTAGAGTTTGATTCTGCTTTCAGTTATGAACGAAGCTTAAATCCAACACTTAAGATGCTTGCGATTGTTTATTATTACTCTTTTATATACAAAAATAAGCTCTTTGAAAAATCAAGTGCTCCTCCCTAGAACTAGTTTCACACACAACTCATGGCTAGATAAATTATGTGTTCACACGGCAACCAGTAGTTTTGGAAAATAGTTTAGGCATGGTCCAAAGTACTTGATACTGAATGACTAGCAGTAGCACGTACAAACAGACTTATTAAAAGGAAAGTCTGAGCATTGATAATTCTTATATCAGAGGACATATATTGAACTAGGAAAAGTATTACTTCTTTTGCTGTTTTAATGAAGGAATAAATCTGGCCTAAGGTAGAAATGGAATTTCATTTGATCGAGATTATCATGTTATTAGTACTGTATGCTATGAATAAATTCCCAAGTTGCAGATTCAATATTCAACAAGTCATTTATTAAGCACCTACTGTTGCCAAATGTTGTTCTAGCCACTGAGGATACAGTAGTAAACAAAGTGACAAGGAACTCTGCTTTCATTGACCTTAGTTAGAGGAGAGAGAGGGCAATAAACAAATAATCAAAAGACAATTTTTTCAGATGTCTATACATACTGTTTAAAAAAAGCCAAAGTGAAAGGAAACTCATAACATGTATGGAGGGTCCGACTTTTAATTAGCATAGGCAGGAAAGCAGAGAGAACATTCATTCTTATTATAGCATCATCTTCTTCACTTGCTAATGTGTAACATAAGACACGTGTTTTTTTCTCAGGTCATAGATGGTACTCCATGTAGTCCAGACTCCACCTCTGTCTGTGTGCAAGGACAGTGTGTAAAAGCTGGTTGCGATCGCATCATAGACTCCAAAAAGAAGTTTGATAAATGTGGTATTTGTGGAGGAAATGGATCTACGTGCAAGAAAATATCCGGATCAGTTACCAGTGCAAAGTAAGTTTAAAATACATTCTCTCAGAGACCTTATGATTTAGATGTACATTTTAACAGGTCGGGAGGAAAATACATTACAAAGGATTCACATGTTTCGAAGCTAAGTGATCTAATTAGCCAATGGAGGAGAGAGTTATATCTATTTTTCTTGCCTACAGACCTGGATATCATGATATTGTCACGATCCCAACTGGAGCCACCAACATTGAAGTGAAACAACGGAATCAGAGGGGATCCAGAAACAATGGCAGCTTTCTTGCCATCAAAGCTGCTGATGGCACATATATCCTTAACGGTGACTTCACTTTGTCCACTTTAGAGCAAGATATTACGTACAAAGGTGTTGTCTTGAGGTACAGTGGCTCCTCTGCAGCATTGGAAAGAATTCGCAGCTTTAGCCCTCTCAAAGAGCCCTTAACTATCCAGGTTCTTACTGTGGGCAATGCCCTTCGACCCAAAATTAAATATACTTATTTTGTGAAGAAGAAGAAGGAATCCTTCAATGCTATCCCTACTTTTTCAGAATGGGTCATTGAAGAGTGGGGTGAATGCTCTAAGTCATGTGGATTGGGTTGGCAGAGAAGAGTGGTCGAATGCCGAGATATTAACGGGCAGCCTGCGTCAGAGTGTGCGAAGGAAGTGAAGCCGGCCAGCACCAGACCTTGCGCTGACCTGCCTTGCCCCCACTGGCAGGTGGGGGATTGGTCGCCGTGTTCCAAGACTTGTGGGAAGGGTTACAAAAAGAGAACCTTGAAATGTCTGTCCCATGATGGAGGGGTGTTGTCTCATGAGAGCTGCGATCCTTTAAAGAAACCTAAACATTACATAGACTTTTGCGTGATGGCAGAGTGCAGTTAAGCAGTGTCAGTTTGGGGGGCAAGGCAAAGTGAGGAAGGACTGATCACTGACATCGAGAGGGCCGGAGGGATCCAGTGTATCTTGCCGGTAATCCAGTGAGCTGTGTCATTAAGGTGGGATTGTGGAGGTAGGTTGAAGGGAGTTAAATCATCAGAGTAAACTGCCAGTTACAAATTTGATAGGGTAGTTAATGAGGATTATTAACCTCTGAGCAGTGATATAGCATGATAAAGCCCAAGGGCATTATTATTACTTCTTTTGTTACATCTATCACAAGTTTAAAAAAAAAGAACAGGAGCAATTACCGAAAAAAGTAAAAACTGTTACCACCCCTGTTTCCTGGTACTGATTAAATACTTTGTGTCATGAGGATTGGGGAATGAAAAGTAGGAGAAAGATGAAATTTTGTTTAAGACCTGGCTTACTTAACCCCAGCAACAATGAGGGGAGAAAGGAGTACAGTAGGATGTTTTATCAGCACTGTTTGTGACTTCTTTGGTTTCAGAGAATGTTTATCCCTCTTTTCTACCAAGACTTAAGAGTTCAGGTTGTTCAACATGAGAGAAAGACTCAGCAGTGTGAGATGACTCACACGGCTCCATCTGCACCTTCTTGTACCATCGCAGTCTTTATTTATGTAATTCGTTTTGAGGAAGAAACAATTCCATGTATTGATAAAATTGTATTAAATCTACAAAGTCAAAAAAAAAAAAGCAGCAAAATATTAGGTGCTGGTAAAAACTAGAGGAGACACAATGAACTTGGTACCTCCAACCTTTCTTCCCTATTGTGTAAGCCCACTTTGGTAACGTGGATGTGAAAAAGCAATTTGTGTCTCAAGAAAGTAAAATCACACAAAAAGAATACGATGCCAGAAAAAGAGTGGGGGTGTAGAGCAGGGTCCCACAGGTTTGCGGACATTGAGATCACTTGTCTTGTGGCGGGGAGTCTGCCGAGGGGTAGCAGGTCCATCCCTGGCAGCTGGTCCAACAGTCGTATCCTGGTGAATGTCTGTTTAGCTCTTTTGTGAGAAAGAATACAACTTTTTCTGTATGTATATAGTAAAATATGTTACTATAAATTATATGTACTTTATAAGTATCGGTTTGTGTGTTCCTTCTAAGAAGGACTGTAGTTTGTAATAAATGCCTATAATAACATATTTATTTTTATACATTTATTTCTAATAAAATGTTTAAGTTATATCGCTTTTGTAAAAGTACATATAAAAATAGAGTATTTATACAATATATGTTACTAGAAATAATAAAAGAACACTTTTTGAATGTGTGTGTCTATTTTTTGTAGTCAGAACTAATAACTGGGAAGAAAATCTGAGAGACAATCAATCATTGAATTTTAAGACTGAATTTTTTCTTAAATTCTTTGGCAGTAAGATTTTGTTCTAATAAAAGATATTTCTTGTATCCTTGGTTTATATCATTGCTAAAAAGAAAGAAATCTATGATATCTCTGGTGATATATAACTTTGTTACTGTGTATCTAATAATATACACCAGTGAACGAGACCCTGTCTTGAACATATATTTGTGTGTATACATATATATTGTGTATACACACAATACATGCACAATTGTATATGTGCAATATATATGTATACACACACACACGAGTGGCTGGCAAACTTGAACCAGATAGTAAATATTTACAGCTTTGTGGGCCATACAGTCTTGGTCACAATTATGTAACTATGCTATTGTAGCATAAAAGTAGCTGTAAATAATATGTAAATGAATTGACATGGCAGTGTTCTAATAAAACTTTATTTACAAAAATAAGTGATAGGGTGGATGTTCTGTAGACCAAGTTTGCCAACCCCTGATGTATACCATAAATTAAATGAAAAAAACTTGGGGTTCTGGATGCTTTTTGAATTCATATCTCTTTCTCAATTATAGCACGTAAGTAAAAACATATGAAAGCTACTGACTAGAAAGTAACTCAGAAATTAGATTTTGGAAAGACATACATGGTGATCCAAATCCTCCAAATGTTTCCCTTGCTCATCTGGAAATGCCTGAGGTGTTCTGAAGAAAGCTTGGAAAACCCAGGCCTCACTGGGTAGTCTTTGTAAATCACTATTTTAAATACTGAATGGTACATCAATGACTTTAAAAGTTCAAACTGTTTCCAAAGTAACGACATTTCTCCCAGGAAATAGTTTATTTACTAGAAGATTCAGATTATGTGGTTAAGCATTGACATTTCCAACATTTTCATCCTTTTTTCTACCCTCCTTAGAATAATTCTTCTCAAGTGATAAGATATAACATGCTGATTTCAGATTCAGATGATAATTTCTAATTTGCCCTCAATTATTCAAAATGTTCTTCCGTCTCCTCCCCCACCAAGCAATGATTCTCCTATGATTCTCAGGAGTTGGGTGTACAGGTACAAAGAGTGGGGTGTAAAAGGAGAATCATGTTAATCTCTGGTTTGCTGTCTTCCTACCTATTAGGCTACAGGACAGAAAGGTAAAGGTCAAGTCTTCCTGCATTGTGGGAACTAGTTTTGGTTTTGCAGAACTCATTTAAACACAGAATTTGGCCATTCAATTCAGTGGCCTAACTTGCCCCTTGCAATAACAATCTTTATCATGATAATTTGCCTTCTTAAATAAGGAGATGTTTCTGGAAACCAGTGAGAGGCAAGGAAATAACTCTCAGATGAATGAGATTACAATAGAGGGGTAGTCACCACAGGTGGGAGTTTACTTGACTTTTTGAAGGATACAGCAAGAGGTCAATGTGGCTGGAGTGATGCAGAGAGGAGTTCCATGGAGGAAGTATGTTTGGGTTTTGCTCTGAGTGAGATGGGGAGCCAGTGGAGGGAATTGAGCAGAAGAGAGACATGAGTGGACTTAATATTTTAATCAGGGGCCATTACGGATGGGGACCAAATAGGAGACTATAGTCGTAATTGCAATGAATGGCAACGATGGGCTGAATTAGGGTGACAGCCATGGAGATCAAATCCTGCAGTTCAAATTGATGTGATTTGCAGATGAATGTAGATGTGAAAGAAAGAAAACACATCACAGACGAGTCCAAAGGTTTTTTTATTGTTATTCTTCTGTTTTCTTTGTGTTTTGCTTTGGGTGGACAGATTATCTGTGCAACATATATGTGCACTATGTTTTTAGAGACCAATGGAAATTAAAATTACAAGATATTTAGTATGAAACCAGTAAACCCATAGCTAAATATAAATAATTATTGAAAATATGGTTTTAAAATTAATTGAAAATACAAAAATAGTAATTAAAAGTTATATATATTAATAAAATATTTTATTAATAACAAAAATTCAAGTATACAACTGCAGGTCATATTAACAACATTATAGAAGACATTTCTCATATTGGGATTAATCAAAGGATACAATTTTATCCCTGAATTTGGTAATTAGATAAATATAGATAGATGAATGATATTTCTTGAAAACAAACACAGAAAAAGTCTTTTCCTGGAAAGAGGATACACATAAAACCCATAAAGCAAAGAATGGAAAGCAACTTAAAAACACAAAGTAAGATGACAGAATCTCAACCACATTTTATGACAATGCATTGTTTAAAACACAAGTATCTTCAGGATATGCTTAAAAATAAAATCTGATAACATGATTAGTAAAAGGGAATTGTCTCAATCAAAGTGACTTTTTTTCAAAGAAGTGCAAAGATTTATTGGGCAAACACAAAGAAAATAGGAATAGAATATGATTTCAGCCAAATTACATTTAAGATGGAAAAGCATCAAATAAAATAAAGAATAACATTTTTAATGGATTAAAAGCACAATCCACAATAAAATGTATGTCCCAGATAATAGAACATCTATATATAAATTTAAAACCTTAAAAAAATACAGATGATGATCAATAGGAAAGTGTTATTTGTCCTTAACAGCTCTCTCTAGTAAAGGACAGACCAAATATGTAAGAAAAAATGAAAAACTTTACAAAAACTTAAAAGACGAGTTGCATAATTCAAGAGACATGCAAATCTCTTTGAGTTTGACTCCAAATTGTACATTTTTTATTTTGTCCTAAAATAATGAGTACATTTAATAAAATTCTAATTATTGATTAATGATTTATAAATTTTTGGAACTTGATAACATGATTCAAAAATTTATCTGAAGAAATAAATTTGGTGATGACAGAGAGACACATAACCGAAAAACAGAAAGTAATGTAAGAGACTTGTCTGACCATAAAGTTATAATACAATTAGAAAAAAAGTTGATACTTCTAGAATTATTGACAAGCATATCAGTGCATGAGAAAAACAGCCCAGAAACAAATCTTAGGAGCCTTAACCACAAGACATTGGTATATGATAAAGTTAGAAACATAAATCTGTGAACAAAAAAAGAATCATTCAAAACATAGCCCTGAAAAAAAATTTATTTGTTTGTTTGGAAAAAAATAAACAAATTTAGAGTCTTCTTTCAGACCATTCATCAACTTAAATTTCAGATATGTAAGTAGTTAAAAAACATTTAAATGAAACCCATATTAATCAGGATTCTAGTTAAACATAACCAATAAGAACTCTATATTTATATTTATATCTATAATCTATATCTATAGATCTATCTTCATAGGTAGATATAAAGAAATTTATTATAAAGAATTGCCTCACACTATTATGAAGGCTGAGAAATCCCAACATCTGTAGTCCACAAGCTGGAGACCCAGGAGAGCTAATGGTGTAGTTCTAGACTGAGTCCAAGTCTGCAAGCAGGAGGAGATCAATGTCCCAGCTCTAAGACAAGCAAAAAGAGCAAATTCTCCCTTATTCAGACTTTTTGTTCTCTACAGATCCTCAACAGATTGGATGAGACCCATCCAAATTAGGGAAGATAATCTGCTTTACTCAGTCTACAGATTCAAATGTTAATTTCATCCAGAAGCATCCAGACAGAAACACTGAGAATAATGTTCAACCAAACATCTAAGCACTCAGTGGCTCAGTCAAGTTGACACATAAAATTAGCAATTACAAAACTTTAAGAAGTATCAGCAAATATAGAGAAATATTTGTCTGTTCTCTGGGTTGGAAAGGATATGTGAGCATAGAAACAAGGTATGTTATTACACAGCCAAATCACACACCTACACACACACAAATGGTTTAATTTGATCAGCTTAAAATTTTAAGCTTCTATGTTTCAAAAGAATCTTTTAAAAATATGAAGAAAGTATTTCCATTAGACACGAAAGATGAAAGATTGTAATCTGTTATGCTGAAAAAGCTTATACAACTAGGTAAGAAAAGACCCTAAAACATTGTCAAACGATATAAACAGACAACTGAAAAAAAATCTGTATGTACATAAACTTAAGAAAGAATGTTCAGACTACTAGGAATCAGAGTGTGTATCTTTAAACAAGATTAAAATTGGGGTACCAAATAGGCAAAGCTTAAAAGTAATGTTAGTGAAAATTACAGTAATATTAAAAATTGATGAAGTTTATGTGAAAGCCCCCTGAAATCCCACTGATGCAGATGTAAATCATAACACTCTTTTTGAAGTTGTAATCATAATGTGCAACCTAAAAATTCATATTTTCAAAATTAAATTCAAGCTCTGATCCCAGGCTAACAGATTTCCTCTATTCGTCTTGTTCTTAGTATGTAGCAGAAGCAGGAAGTCAGGAGTTACCAGGGTGGTCCCCACCCCCCTGGTTCTACACATGGTCCATAGGCACGTCCTATTGCTGCATCGAAGTCTCTTCAGCATCTTCATGCCCCCCATCACACTACCTTAGTTCTAGCTCCCGTCTTCTCAGCTGTCTCCCTTCATCCACAAGCTCTCTTTCTTCCCTACTGGCATCCTTAGAGTTTTCTCCCAAACTTGCTTCAGAGCTTTCTCACAGACCATTGGTTTCACTTCAGGGTTCCAAATGGCCATTCAATTAACCACCAAATATCCTTTAGATCTCAAGGAATTAATAAATGTCACTTTATCCTAACCACCCCCACCACTAGATTACATTCTCAAAGCACTCTGCATGTTCCTTTCTTGTCACTTTTCATAGAAATCGTATACTCTTCTATCTCTGCGTCTGTTTTTATCACCAACATTTCCCCTGTTCCTAGAACTGCACCTATGAGATATTATTTTTATTTAATCAATAACCCTCAAAAATAGTCAAATTATTGTGCACAAACATTTCTACTTCTAGGAGTCTGTGCTGAATAAACAATATAAAGGTTTCACAAAGATTAATATATGAAGGTTACACATATTTAAATGTAGACAGCAAAAGGATATACTGCAGGCTATTTGCTGACATAACAAAACTTGAATTTCAGGTAGTAAAAATGATAGCCAACATTCTTGGAAGTTCACAATGTGTTTTGTATAAATTAACTCAATTAATCTTCCCCCCAAAAAACTGTGATATGCATATCATCATTATTCTTATCTATAGATGAGGAAACAGAGGCAAAGAGAGGCCTCGGTGCGTGGTCTAGGTGCTGTAGAAACCACAAGGGGGTTTAGGTTCAGTTGCTCATCACACAAAGATCCAATTATTGAGCCAGTGAAGATTACCAAGGAAAAAAGGAATTTTTTAATGTGACAGATGTCTTGTCAGGAGGAAGAGAGAAGATGCCTCAAATCCATCTCTCCAACTAGCAGAGATTATAGACTTTTAAAGGAGGGGCCACAGGCTTTGGAGCAGGTCATGATGTATCTCACAAGGAGCTGTGTGGGTTGGGGGCAGGTTGCCATGGATGGGGGATCTTGGCATCAGTGTATCTGCCCAAAGCATCTTGGCTCCTTTGTTTTACAGAAAATCCACCATTTCTGGGAAACAACTCAAAATGTCAAGTAGTTAGTTAAGGGAGAGGGTTATAAAAGAACATGTAGGGGTCACTGAAATTTGTTCATAGATTTGGTTACATAGGTAGGACTGTTAGCAAGAGGAAGAGCAAACTCAAACTCAGGCACTGCTATGGTTTGGGTATAGTTTGTGTATCCCCACCAAATCTCATGTTGAAATTTGAACCCCAGGGAGGCAGTGTGGGAGATGGGGTCTAGTGGGAGGTGCTTAGGTCATGGGGACAGATCCCTCATGAATGGCTTAGTGCCATTCTCCACATCGTCAGTGAGTTTTTGCTCTGCAAGAGACAATTGGGTACAAAAGTAGCCAAATGTCAGAACTGAGGAAAAGGCTGGGCTCAAGCTCTCCACCAACAATCCAGGTGGCTCAAGATTACCTATGAGACAAAAGGATCCACCAAAATCTAAGCACAAAGAATATACTACCATTTTCCTTGCAGGCATATGCATAAAGAATAAAGCCAAGGTGTGATGATGATATTCCTCTTTATTACGGACAGTTTTATGGAAATAACTTTCAAAATTGCTTAAATCATCCTTTCAGTTGTCTTCATTTTCCTTATGGAAACTGTCAGAGGGGTAGAGAAACTTTTGTCTTCAGCAGTAAAAGAAGATTATTCAGTAAGCACTGACATAATATCAAGTTAGAATGGAATAATGGCCTGTTAATGCAGTGGTGTTTATCGCCTCGAACAAAAACGGAAGAATCAAAAGATCCTATCATCCCATAACTAGGATAGATATTTCTAAACTGTACCTTGTTTCAAAAACTAAAGGTATGCCCTGAAATGAAATGATTCAGTGTCTGGAATTTCCTTTAAAATTTTCAAGCAAAAATAGAAAAGGTGGAGATGGATGAAACATCAGCAAAATGATGATAATTGATAAAGCTGAGGGATGGATAAATGGGGACTCATTATACTTTGTTCCTACTTTTTTGTAAATACATTTTTATAATAAAAAGTTAAAAATAAAGAGAATGTGTATTTCTTTTGTCTAATTTACAAATCAGTATCGGTATTTGAAGCAATTTAAAATATGACTAGCGTCCTTTTCTACTCTTCCATTTGTTTGGGGGAAGAATAGCTGTATTTAAAGTGTGCACACTTAAAACCCAGAAACACTTTCTAAAACAGGTTTAGTACAGAGGACAATAGGAAATTATTATGTGGTGACTAAAGTAAGGAAGGAAAGAAGGGAGGGAGGGAAAGAAGGGAGGGAGGATAAGAAGGAAGAAAGAGAGGCTTTTGCTTTGCAGCCTTGCAAAATATACAGTAATTAAATGGGCCTGAAAAATGGGCCATTATAATGGGCTGTGAATTTATCACTTCTTTTACACAGGCAGGATTTAAGTATTATCATAGACTGCAAAAATTTACTATTTCATATTACAGGTTCCAAGAACTTCTATTTTGCACCAAGAGGAAGAAAATTAAGTAGAGAATGATAATGGAAAGCCACTTTTTGCTTGCATGCACTGAAAATTCAATCTTAAGGATTAAAAGCAAATGCATTATGGCTACATAAAGCACATATCAAAGTATGTTTTTAAAGAAAAGAAAAGCTGAGAGAAGAGAATTAATATGAAGATACTCAGAAGTGTCTTCCAAAGTTGAGGGAGGCAGAGACCACTGGTGAAGCAGGAATATGATTGTCAGTCCAAGCAGAGGCCACGTTTGGCAACCTTGAAGTTGCAGATGAGGTAAGCTCAGCTGAAAGATTAAATAAATGGGCAAGGCTCAAAGATCTTTGATTTCTATGTGAAGCTCTTCACCAGATGTATTAGATTAGTTGTATACACAGAGTCTGCTCTTTCTTTTTTTTTTTTTCCTTTAAAGTGGGCTAAGAATTTATCAGGTCCCTGCTGCATCTTGCATAAAAGCAGAGAAGTGCACCAAATAAAGAACACAAGTGCTGAAAAACTGGTGGCAGTGAAAGACACTATAATATTGCTCTGGCTTTTTATTTATTTCAAATTGATTTACTCAGTTCTGAATGTTCCAGAACCTTTCACCTTCTAAATGTTCACCAAAGTCATTAACAGGAGTAGAATCAACAGACTTGGCTTTCATCTCCTCTCTTCTCAGAATATGCCAGAGGTAATAATAAAAATTGACTCATTCCACAAGATACTTGAGGAGAAAGGGAAGAAGAGAAGGGAAGTACATTATCTTTTCGTTTGATAAACAAATTCTGAATAAATAGAAGTTGGCTGGAGGCCTTCGTTTTGAACAATAAGGACACATATTCTCAAACATTAGCTCTTCAAGTCTATGGGCAGGGTCTTTTGCTCTTAAAGATCCATACAGATTTTCAGTTATCAAAGTACAAGAAATTCTAGAATGTTCTCTGTAACATTAAGTCAATTCCCTTTAGCAGTTAGATGTTAATTAAGCCCTGTAGTTTCCTAATTAAAATATTCTGATGGTTTCCTGTAAAAAAATAGTAGTGATAATAGAATTTCCATGGATGGACCTGCAACATGACCCTGAATTTGACCTCCAAACTTAACATACCACTGTACAAGATTGCTTAGGAAATTGCAGAATACCCAATTTATTTTTGCTCTGTGGGCTCCCTTTTTCTTTTCTTAAAACAAAAGACACTGGTTTTCTACCTAAAGTCATCATAGCATTGCATTTTTTCCTTTAATATCCATGTGCATGTGAAACATTTAAAAGATTAAAATGAAAACAAAGCTGAACACCTGGAAAAGCTTTTGATCCCCTACAACTGTAAACATTTCTAAGAAACCTCACTTGGGACTACACTAAAAATTGCATGTGCAGTTGAAAACACACTAATATTTAGTTCTTAGCATGACTGGGGAGAAGAGAAAGGGTATAATTCTACAATAGAAAAAAAAGACATTGTTGACAGTCCAAAATTAGATAACTGAACATTTTTTGAGGAGTTTTGCCATGCACAAACTGTGGGACCACACCATTAGTTCTTGTTAACATATCTGTCTTTAATTATCAATAACCGCAGAAAAGGTACAAGTTAAAATGTGAATGTTGATTACAGCATATCTAAAACAGTAAGGTTGTCCATCTCCAGATTGCAGCGTATTATACTTACTAATTATATTCAGAACCCAAAGGAGATAGGAAACTAATACTGCTATGACAAGTGCTTACTGTTAAGTAATATTTTCACAGAGACTGCTGAGAAATCAAATGGTTACCCCCAAAGGTTTTACATAGTGAGAACAGTCAATTATATTTTAAAAGCATATCTTTAAGAAAAACATCACCTGAAAAGAATATAGAGTCAATTCTTGGCAATGTATTTGTACTTAATTGCTTTGAACAAATAGTAAAAATGTTTAATTCATGCTTCCTTTCTCTGAAATATAATCTTTCAAGTGTCATATGTCAAGAAAAAAAAGAAAAGAAGGAAGAAAGGAAGGTGGAAGAAAGAAGAAAGGAAGGAAGAAAGGAAGGAAGGAAGGAAGGAAGGAAGGAAGGAAGGAAGGAAGGAAGGAAAAAAGAAAGAGGGAAAACAATATTTTCTTAAGAAAATTACAGTAAGGAAGATAAGTTTGCAGGATAGACAATTAGATCATTCGTTCTGCTTATATAATAAGTATTAGTGAGAAACACTGAATATCACTGGGTCCTTATTTTGTATAAGTCACTGTCATAGGGACTGAGAAAGGGCCCACAAGAAAGAAAAAAAAGGAGAGAAAGAAAGGATAAAATGAAGAAAAATAGGAAGAAAGGAAAAGAAGATGAAAGAGACGGAGAAAGAGAGAAATTCTTTCCCTTCAGTCTTACAATATAGCTGAAGAAATAAAATGTATACACAATAAAAGTGAATTCACAATCTGAGGAAGTGAGTCCAATTAATTATATGCATAATGTGAGCAGGAATACAGAAGAAAGAGATCACCTTTGAGTCAAAGGGTCAAAGGAGGACTGGAGACATAAATATGGCACTTTAGGTTTAAAGGAATTGAAATAGGCAGGGGACGTATTCCAAATATCGGCAAGGGAGAAGCAGGAGCAAAAGCGGCTGATCCAGGTGATCTGTTCTTTCGCAGTTCCTCATAGTGACTAGTGGCATGTCTAGATAATGCCACCAGATGGGCTGGGTAGAACAGGGAATAGAACCCCCTTCCAGCATGGAGCAAAAATAAAGACCCAGAAAGATGCCACCTGCCTTGATTGCTTCATTTAATTCACTCAACTAGATAAGTCAATTTGTTTTCTGGAAAGTTATCTAGAGAATTTATTGAATATTTAGATTATTATAAACATTTGAAAAATAAATCCACTTTACAGAGGCAAGAGATGTGACCTTTGAAGACAAAACATGCCCAAACTTGGATATCTAAATTAACCAACCCCTAACCCCAAGTCTAATCACTTTGGGCTGCAAGCCATGAACTTACTTAGAGCAGCCGATTGCTCCAAAGATTCTGGAGCTCCTCCTTGGAAATGTCCTCAGAGCTAATTCAGAAAAACAACCTGTCCCATTGTCTCCCTAACATGTTTCATTTCATTTTTTTGACCAAAAATGGCATCACCCAGCTTAGAGATCCATTTTAGTCATTGTATTTGGCTGCAAAGGACTTCGGTTATATCCAAAATAAAATCCTCCTTCAAAGAGAGATATACCACTACAGGAGATATTCAAAGAATGAGCTACAGGCTATGAAGTTAATTCCAATGGATGCATTCCAGAAATATTTAAGCCATGGCAGTGTTACCAGGAAAGGTGTGTGTACTTCCCAAATGACAACCTTAAAAGGGCCAGAAAGCTTCTGATTGTGGGCTTTGGTTTGTCTCTCTTCAGTCACATGGAGAAGTTGTTAACATAGTGGCTGAACATGCAAAATCTGGAATCAAACTGATTGGAATTGAATCCCAACTCTTCCATTTACTTGTCTTACTTTTACCTCCTTCCATCTATAAAATGAGAATTATGATAGTAGTGACTTATTTCATACAGTTGGTATAAGGATCCAATTCTGTAATACCTGAAAAGTGTTTAAACTAGTACCTGAGACCTAGTAAACACTACTAATTTTTATATGGTGGTAGATACTAAGATAACGGTTTAGAATGGGACAGTATTTCCAAGGCAAAATTAGTACGGAGACAGGTGAGTACTTAATGGCATATATATTCTGTCCTGTCGACAAAGACCTTTGACACCAGCCCTGTTACTTATTAGAATACATACAACTCTTTCTGTCATATTTGATTTTTATTTTTCTTTGCAAGGAGCCATCTATATTTCTGGACTACACTCTTCATACTGATTGATGTGTTTCAACTTGACACCAAAATTTATGACATAAAATACATGTTTGGTCCTACCAAACGAGAGTATAAATACATGCACAGGGAGCAGAGTGAGAAAGTGCACAATATGCACACATATCACCGTATCTGCGCTAGGAGGAAAAGGCGTTAGCTTGCAATGACTATAACTT
The DNA here is from genome assembly GCA_963575035.1 of Avahi laniger. Lineage (NCBI taxonomy): Eukaryota > Metazoa > Chordata > Mammalia > Primates > Indriidae > Avahi > Avahi laniger. The sequence continues at coordinate 61,812 of CAUYSK010116370.1, read as the reverse complement.
AAAGTATCTATCATATGTCTGACTAAAGCCCCCCAAAACTCAGAGTCCCATAGATACAAGCATGGAGTCATCTTTTCTCCCCCTAGAACCTAGTGCTCTTTAAAGCTCTTCACAGTCAACCACAGTCTCCTCAAAATCTTAGTTCATAGACAGGCAGTCTTTGTGCACAAGAGATTGCATTGTCTGCCATTTTGGTTTCCCAATGTGAAGGTCGAGCTGCACTTTCATGACACATTTTAGTGCACTAAAAATGAACAAGCAAACACTTCTTCAATTCTTCTGCTCACAGTCATCGAGTTTGAAGTCCTGGATCTTTTATAAACTAAATACGTGACTTTGAGCAAGTCACTTCATTTTTCTAGTTTGCACTTATTTATTTGTTCAACAAGGTAAGAGAATTGGGTTGTCTTATTTTTATGGTCTAAGATCCTTTTCTTTTTCTAATATCTCATGTCTCTGGATAACAACCTGGAAAACCAGAAGCCATACGTAATTCATTATATCCTGTTATTGGACTTCAAGACACAGAGATCCACTCAAAGGCAGATATCACTGTGATAGCCAAGGCAATTTCCTTTAAAACATTAGTTTTTTCAATTTCCCCCCATTATACTGTCATTTTAATTGTTTACTAAAAAAAGAAATATATCTGGTTTAAATTACCTTTATCTAGCACAGAATCACTTGAAAGTTTTCACTTTGAACTATCATTTTCATGTGCTAAACCCTCCAAGCAGACACGTATTCCCTATAAAAGTGTTCATCCAGATTTTATGCTTTTTTGCTTTCTCTTTATAAGTGAATTTTATGTTTCTTAATAATAAAACCACATCTTTTTCTTTATAGCTCTCCCTCCTATTGAGTTCCTAGAATTGTAGTCCCCACATAGCAGAAGCTCAATAAAAGTTTACTCATTGACAAATGTATGTGCTTCCTGCAAAGAGCAAGCATGACTTAAAACATTTACCAGTTACCATGACTCAAGTAGCTTTGTAGGAGAATCTGTGCCCTCACTGCTACTGACGTTGACATATCTGAAGTTATAAACTGGTAAATTACTCAATCTTTTTGAATTTCTGGTTCATCTTTTGTAAAATGAGAAGCTACCTTAAAGGACTGCTCTAAAATAAGTGAGATACTGTATGTGAAGCTTCTGGCACACTAGGGAAATATTACTTGTTATTGATATTAACGTATGGAGCACATGGCCGACTATAGTCTAGATGATTCAGTGCTTTCAACCCCACTCTCACTTACTTCAGAAGGTTTTTCGGTAATAAGAACTGATCTGAGTTCAATTGGCCTTCAGAAACTTCTAGAAGTTGACAAATTTATCAGCCCTAATAGAAGCTTAGATAAGCCAGGGTCATCCATGACCTAGACAGTGCTGCAAGAACAGCAAGCAATATGTGTGGTGAATTCTATCATAAAGAATAAATCTGTTTTTCCAAAGTACTGAATTAATAGTAAAGATAAATATATATCTACATATATAGGGGTCTCGCTCTTGCTCAGGCTGGTTTTGAACTCCTGAACTCAAGTAATCCTCCCGCCTCAGCCTCCCGGAGTGCTAGGATTACAGGCGTGAGCCACCACGCCCGGCCCTTATATATTTCTTATTCTTAAACTTAAACAATTCCCAACTTCATGAACATGTTTTTGGGCAATTTTATTTTTGTTATTTTTTGTTATAATTGAGACAATTTTGATGGTGGTGATTACTGCCCCGGATGAACAAGGTCCTAAACTTCTGCTTATACTGTCTATGTTCTTGAAACAAAAATTCCAGATTCCCTCTTTCCTTGGTTTACTTTTCAGAATAAATTAGAAATTAAATAGCAAACACTTTTGATCAATAAGTTTAATGATGAAAAGTCAGAGCTTCTAGAAATATAAAATCATGGCCATACGAAAAAGTGAGGGTGTAGGTGGTTTTCACTAGACATGACTCAAAATAAATTTCCCTTGTATTGTGATTTTGTCACATAAAAAACATTGTTACCTCAATTTGTTCATGTACACAAAGAATATTGTGATTTTTAAAAAAGATGTTTTTAAATGATGAACACAGGACATTGTTTTAAGGGGAAATGTACAATTAAATATAAATGTTGGAAAAAATACTAGAACTTTTTTTTATTTATAATGGATTCTAAAAAGTAATGTTATTCCAAAGTATGGTTATTGTTCTTTTTGGCAATATTTGGCTATCAGATCATCCACAATAACAGGACAGTATCTTAGTTTTCTTTGAAAAACAAAATATATATATATATATATAAATACAATATCAACTGAGACCTCTAGTGGGGATAAGTGAGAACTGTTCCACAGATTGCCTGGTTTAACCTCATCAAACAGAAACAAATTCTAAACTGGAAAATGTAGGGGTTTCATAACTTTAAAAGCCTACATATTTACCTCTTAAACATATATTAAATTTTTACTATATTTTTAGGTTAAATGCTTAATGAAAGGGATTATATACAAAATTTGAAAAACCAGTTGCTATGACTATAAATGCCTTAGGGACTTCTAACACACAGTTTGAAGCATGAAAACTTTAACAGCACTTGGTTGGAAAGCTCTTTTATTTTCTAGTGAAATGACCTCATGTGATTTTGTACCCTACGGGTGAAATGCACGCTGAGAGTCTAGAATCCTGTAACAATGATGATGCAGAGACTAAAAATACTTGACATTTATATGTTGTTTGACATACTGGAACATGAAAGCAATGTTAAAGTACTGTGCCACCATCCCAAACCCAAACAAAATGATAAACACCGAAATGTATTGCTGGAAATATGCGACCAGCTTGAAAATGAGAAGTGGCTCCTGGAAGGTTCTACCCAAAATTTTATAAGGAAGCTGTGAACAGAACCCAATGGTCTGCACAAATTTAAACAGATATGCGTGAGCTAGTTGCAGAAATATTTTTTAGCTCATATGTTTTTCTATGTACTTTAATTTATTTATTTGTTTGCATTGTACAAAAAAACAGATTCAGTTTGTAAAGAGGGTCCCTAAAGTATCATTCATAGATAACTCCGGCTGGAGATTGCCCAAGAGGACAGGAGACTTTTCAGCTTGGTAAATAAACATGGTGTTCAAATGAAACAGCTCTGAATTCAAGTAGGAAAAAAAAATGCTCAAAAGATAAGATTTTGGCATAATCATTAAAATACCATTAATTCAAAATAAGAAAATGTTTCCAAAATCATCCATAAACAAAGTAAAAAACATTTACCTAACACATATACATTGGCTACAAACCCAAGGCAAAGTTCAGAACCATATAGGACTGACCTTACACTGAATAAGACCCTAGTATGTTTTTATTAATTCATTCTTTTAAAAATATTTACTAATTATTTCTCTATATAGAGCTTTTGATTTACTTTTGCAGGAGAGGTGAGACCGATAAAAAAGTGAATATTTCCACATTCATCTTTGGGAAGTCAATTTCTCAGATAAAATCACTGAACAACAACAAAATGTGTCTTATATGCTTTGTTGCCAACATCGAGGGTTACAGATAAAATGAGCAATAGAGTAAATGAAGAGTCATGTAGACTGAGATGCTTGAGAAAGTCTTTGCGGAGGAAAAAGAATTTGAACTAAGATCTAAACAATGGATAGTATTAGGATACGCTAAGAATGGCATTTCTAGAGGTATGGCAGAAACTGGAATAAATCTTAGAGGTAGAAGGAAGCTTAGAACACAGGTTTCCTTCAGGAAAATTATAATAGAAAAGGTAAAAAAAAAATGGCCCATTAAATCGTTTTGAACTTGGGGTAAAACAGCAATAACTGTAAGCGATAAGGATTCCATAAAAGCCTGACAGGTACCCTGAAGGTACCCCAGCGATGCCAGGAAGGAAGTCAACACTGAATCAAGGCTTCAGAAGCTGCATAAGTACTTAATTAGTGTTTGATGAATACTAACTTTCCTCTGAGTGCTATAATATGTGGTATTGGTAGGACATTAAAAAATAAATCTTGATCCAAGCTTTAAGAAAAATGTAATTCAATTGTCAAGATAAAATTTGTGCTCAAAAATATTTGGAAACACATATGAATAACTTATGAGTAATATGAAACCTGGTTGATGACTAAGATAATAAATTAGAAACTAGAAAATGATGAACCAAATGAAGTATTACAATGGTTAATTTTTTTATGTGTCAAATTGGCTGGGCCGCAGTAGCGAAATATTTGGTCAAATACACTTGGATGTTGCTGTGAAAGTATTTTTTAGATGAGATTAATAGTTAAATCAGTAGATTTTGAGTAAAGCAGATTACCTTTCATAATGTGGGACTCATCCTATCAGTTGAAGGCCTTAAGAAAGAGACTTACTTACCTCCCTGAGGAAGAGAGAATTCTGCCAGCAGACTGCCAATGTGAATGTGCTTAATGTCATTGAACTGTACACTTAAAAATAGTTAAGATGATAAATTGTATGTTATTTGTATTTCACCACAATAAAAAACAGTACTTTTGGGCAGGCAATTCAGCTTGAAAAGAGGGAATTGAGAAAAATTAGTAGCTATCAGAGTTTGGCAGAGACATCCTGAATTTACGAAGAGAAAAATGATTAGACTGAAACTAATATTGAAAGGAGATAAAGAAATTTGGTGAACCTGAACTTCAGGGCCTCAAGACAATGATAGTGTCTGTATCCCTGAGCCAGAAATAATCAGATCAGCCAAAGCACACATTGTAGTGAGTAGCATAAACCCCTCAGAGGATACACCCCCACACAAAACATACACACAAAATTTTCCATCTAAATCTTTATTTATGAATAACTGTGGTGATTACAAACAATTCTAAATTTGCTCTTGAAAATTCCATATGATTATAATCAGAAAACGTTTTCCAATTTCCATCTGAATCCAGAAAGAACATGGGCTATATGGGTTTCCCATTTGTCCACATTTCTTATACCATATGAATAAATTTAACATAGTACAATCATTTTCTAATACTTCCTTATTCAAGGAGTTTCAATTCATTTGAAATATGTGCAAATTTTCAGAGCCACCTGATATAACAAGACACTTCACAATGTTTATCTATTTCAGTGTCAGCCAGATGTTATCAACACAAATTTCAAGTTCTTGCAATGGTTTGTTTTGGTTTGTTTTTTGGGTGTGCAGTTTGGGAGTTTTAGTGGTAGTATCTTTAACTTTGTACATAAAGGTAAGTGGAGATGAAGGGTAATTTCTACAGTATAAAATATCAATGACGAACAAACAAATCACCTAAAGATGTAGCAACTTAAAACAACAACAATTATTTGTTTAACTCACAAGGTTGCAATTTGGACATGGCTTGGTAGGACAGGATCATCTCTCTGTTCTATGAAGCATCGGCTAGAACAACCCAACTCAGGACCTGAGAGGCCAGTTCCAAAATGACTGACTCACATGACTGGGAAGTTGGTGCTGACTATAAGATGGGATCTCATCTGAGGCTGTGGGTTGGTTCCTTTCAACATGGACCTCTCCAGGTGGACATCTCCCCAAGCTGCTTGGGCTTCCTCGCAACATGGTAGTTGGGTTCCAAGAGCAATAGTCCCAAAAGAGTGCCTTTTATGACCTAGCATTGAAAGTCACATAGCATCATTTCTGCCACAGTAACAAATCCATCCAGATTAAAAGTGAGAGAGGGGACATAGACCCTCTTTTCTTAATGGGATTAGTATCAATGTCACACTGTAAGTAGAATATGTAAAATAGGAGATATCGTTGCAGTCACTTTGGGAAAATACAATCTGCTACCCAAAAAAAAAAAAAAATTATAAAGGAGAAACACAGCTAAATACAAATTTTAGAAGTTTAAGTTTATTTGAGTTTAAAATGAATATCATGCTTAAATACATGGGGTCTGCTAAAAATGACATTATGAAATTGAGTTTAGTTTTGGTACCTTATTCATTTACCAGTTCCACCCTCTATTCTACCCAATCTTCTTGGGGCCTTGAATCTTTTAAACATTGATTCTAGAAGCTTCTTCATCTCTGTCCCTGAAAGTGGCCTCCTGAAAATTATAGCTAATAGTGTCATATTATCCTCCCTTCATCTCTACCTCCCTGAACTTATCTTGAATCTATCAGCTATAACAACTTAATATCTGTTACAGAAAACTGATGGGTAGCTTGCTATAAACACTTTGTTAAAGCATGAATTTTAAAAGATGATGAAATGTTCACTCCCCTACAAATATAAAATGAGCATATGTCAAAGATTTTATTTACCTCAATTAATTAGGGAATCAATGAAATGTTATAACAGATCGAAAGAACTCAAAGGACAACACATTTATGGCAGAAATGCTGAAATGAATTTACAAATAAATGCAAAACTGGCAAAACTGCTCAACATCCACAGGGTAATCATTAGTGACAACCCAAGGGACACAATTTGCATTTTTCGGGATAGGAATTATTTCTATTTCTATCAATTTTCCACCTGGTAACTTCTATCTCTGCAGAGTTGTAAAAGAGCCTAGTAAAAGATGAGGGCACACATCCCTATGGGACCACAATCTTCAAAAGCTCTTACATTTCATTTCATTCAATAATCCCTTACATCCACTATGAAATTTTCCACATTCTTCCTTAAGTCTTAAAATATCATCATTATTGATTTAACCAAAAAGACCCATCTTGGTTTCCTAGTATTTTAGTGGTTAAAATAGTAAAATTATAAAATCAGACAAAAGAAATAGAAGCCACAAGAAACAAGGTGTAAATTGGTTGATGACTTATTTCTGGATCCTCTTAATCTGAACCTCCTTATTCACATGTAGACTGACTTTCTTGACATATACATTATTTCAGATCAAGACAGTATTTTAGAAAATACATGATCACTATAGCACAGTCCAATGTATGCAATGATAAGATGAGAATTCCAACAAACAGATTAACTCCCAGATGGTTATTAGGGCTTATAGATTATTCTGTTTCCAACCCTGTCCAGAAAGAAACAGGAGACCATTGTGAAGCTCCCAACTCAGCTGTTCGGGACTTAAGATGAACTCTGCAGAAGCCAAGTCCTACATAAACAGGCCTTTCTGGGTGGCCATCCTGGCAGCATGAAGTATGATTCATTGAAGTGGAGAGTATTAGAGATGACAGAGGCACAGATGACCCCTACAAGGTTCAAATTAGAGAGAGTCCAGGAGCAATAATGAATCCAAAAAGAAACTAAAGCTGAATATTATTTTATCCAAAGTCAAACTACTCTCTCAGCAGGGAACATAGCATATTCTCAACCCATTTCTTCCTTTTGCCCATCAACAAACATCTCTTCATTTTATTAAGTTTGACACCAAACCAGATTTCCTCATTCAAATCTCCATTATACTCAGGATTCATGGCTGGAATTATCATGCAGTGTTTATCTTATTTATTCCTCATGCTTTCACTGGAAACTAAAATATTTGGATTACTTTACCTATGACAATAAGAGTCCCAGTGGTAAAAGCACGATCACATTCAGTTGCCAAGTAAATCAGCTACAATTTTGCATGCCAAGCATAAAAATTTGCTTAAGTGTTGGTGTTTATGTTTAAGTTTTCTTCACACATTTACTTTCTAAAAAATTTCTTCTTATTCTTATAATAAGCCCTAAGATAACTAAAGCAGGTGCTATCATCATATTTTATAAAAAATGAAATGGAGTTGTGGCAACTCTAAATTTATTTTTCTTACACAGGATTGTGGTGATGAATATGTGGGCAAAAATCACATATGCATATCACAGGGGCTAGAAGTAAACATTCAGACATTGAACTTTGCTCACAATTTATATGAATAATAAGTGACAAGCACAGCTGGGAAGAAGAGACAGGATCAGCCAAATGTTTTCCACACAAATCTCATGTTCTTACAATGGTTTGTTTTGCATTAGTTTGGGTTTTTTGTGTGTAGTTGGGGGATTTTAGTGGGGCTGACTTCAATCTTGAACATAAAGGTAAGATAAGTGGAAATGAAAGGTAATTTCCACAGCATAAAATAAAAATGATGAATTTGCTTTCCACCATATTTTGTCTTTTAAGAGTCTATGCAGGGAAGAGTAGTCTGTGAATATCTGAATAAGGCATGTGAAGAGTGAAAGAAATACTTTTATTCTGAATATTTCTCATAGAAAATTTCTTATGACCTTCTAAGTCAAGCAAAATTATTAGAAACTATCAAGTTAAATATTAAAAACTACTAAATCTAGTAAGTATTTTCTATTGACCTATCTCAAATTTTGTCATCACAGGATGCATGTACAGAAATAAAATCAAGTGTCTTTATTGCTCATCTACTTTATATTACTGTGTGAGCAAGTGACCTTCAGCACCTCGGATGCTGAGACAGGTAAAGAAATACTGAGACTTCTATGTATACTTTTAATTTCAATTGGAAAATGAAGTGTACCAGACTTCAAGCTATACTACAAGGCTATAGTAATTAAAACAGCATGGCACAGGCACAAGAACAGAGACACAGACCAATGGAACAGGACTGAGAACTCAGACATAAAATCATTCTCCTATAGCCATCTAATCTTTGACAGAGCAGACAAAAACATACACTAAGGAGAAGAATCCTTATTCAATAAATGGTGCTGGGAAAACTGGATAGTCACATGTAGAAGACTGAAACAGGATCCCCACCTTTCACCTCTCACAAAAATCAACTCATGGTGGATAACAAACTTAAACCTAAGGCATGACACTGTAAAAATTATAGAAAAGAATGTTGGAAAAATTCTTATAGACATAGGCCTAGGCAAAGAATTTATGAGGAAGACTCCAAAGGCAATTACAGCAACAACAAAAATAAATGAATGGGACCTGATCAAATTAAAAAGCTTCTGATCAACACTAGGGTGATCACATGGCAGAAATACTCTCTAGGGATTAGGAGGATGGTGGGGGGCAAATCTACAACTAAAGGACACGGGGAGCACTAAAGGGAGGGAAAGGCATGTCTTTAACCCTCATTTGGGTGAGTCAAAGACATAAAGTGTAACTAGAACGTTTGTACCCTCACAATACCCCAGAATAATAAATTAAAAAATTAAAAAAAAAAATCTTCTGCACAGTCAAGGAAACTATCAGGAGAGCAAACAGAAACCTACAGAATGAGAGAAAATATTTGCATGTTACACATCGAATAAAGGGTTGATAGCTAGATTCTATGTAGAACTCAGGAAAATCAGCAAGAAAAAAGTCAAACAACCCTATCAAAAAATGGGCAAAGGACATGAACAGAAACTTTTCAAAAGAAGACAGACTAATGGCTAACAAACATATGAAAAAAATGCTTAACATCTCTAATCTAATCATCAGGGAAATGTGAATCAAAACCACAACGAGATATCATTTATCTCTAGTGAGACTGGCCTTTATCAAAAAATCCCAAAATAATAAATGTTGGTGTGGATGCAGAGAGATAGGAACACTCATACGCTGCTGGTGGGACTGGAAACTAGCACAATCTCTGTGGAAAGTAATATGGAGATACCTAAAAGAGCTATAAAGATAACTACCATTTGATCCAGCAATCCCTTTACTGGGCATCTACCCAAAAGAACAAAAAACATTCTATAAAAAAGACATCTCCACTAGAATGTTTATAGCAGCACAATTCATAATTGCAAAGATGTGGAAACAACCCAAATGCCCGTCAATACATGAGTGGATTAATAAAATGTGGTATATCTATACCATGGAGTTCTACTCAGCCACAAAAAACAATGGTGATCTAGCACCTCTTGGATTGTCCTGGACAGAGCTGAAACCCATTCTGCTAAATCAAGTAACCCAAGAATGGAAAAACAAGCACCACATGTACTCACCACCAAATTGGTATTAATTGATCAACACTTAAGTGTACATATAGTAATAACATTCATTGGGTGTTGAGCAGATGGGAGGGGAGAGGAAGGATTGGGTATATATACACACCTAATGGGTACGGTGAGCACCATCTGGGGGATGGACACACTTGAAGCTCTATTTTGGATGGGACAAAGGCAATATATGTAATCTAAACATTTGTATCCCTCTAATATGCTGAAATAAAAAAAATTAAAAAATAAAATAAATTGCTATAGTAGACTTTTGTAAAAAAGAGAATGAAAGTGTTAAAAAGTTTGCTTTCCACATTTTAAAAACAATGAATTTAGCATCTAATACATCTAGTGAAAAAAATTATTAATACAAAGTTGGTTTTTGCTTTTGTTTTTCTTTTGGCTTTAGAATTGTATGGGCCTTATCAACAGAGACCTGGGTATCTATGCTCAGACCCTAAATGGCTGTGACTGGAACAACACTATCCTTATAACAAAGATAATGACAAATTAGTTTCAGTCATTTTTTCATCATGCAAAAAATAAACGATTGTAATTTTCCTCTCTGTTTTAAAACCTTGAGATTAATGAATCTTTTATAAATAGATTTGGAAAGGAAAAGCAAGCTTATCAAGACAGCATCATCTAGGTAAATTCAAGAAAGCTTTGTTTCCAATGTAGATGATGTATTTTTCCATCCTACTTTTACTGCCTCAAAATGAGTATTGAAAAATATGTCAACAAAGTTTCTAGTCAAAAGAAGACATTTAAATCAAGCTGTATTGGAATTCCATAGTAGTTGTGCGAAATAAGAATATTCTCTATGACCAAGTTAAGAATTGAAGGTTCATCCCAACTCATAAAGCCCTTTGATGATGAAAGCAAACTCTCCACACAGATTTGATTCCTTTTTTCCACAGTGAGCCTCCACCCTAAATTTCCAACTGTAAAACTTCATTTGGCAAGGGGACAATAGCATAAAATGCATTTCACTCATGAATTATATTTTTTCCTGTTCTTCATGACATTTATGCACACCAAATATAAATGACCATGCATAGATTAAGTAACAAAAGTGTCTTTCCTTTCCAGTAGCACATATTTCATTAATAAGGATTTGACACAATAGTCAGAGTGAAGAAAAAAAAATTAAGCTGGTTTCTGGAAATAAATATTAATAGCTTAACCTATCTGAGGTGAATTATCTATTTCAAAGTACCAGTTCCTTTAACATCCCAGAAAGTGACTTGCCAAAAGGGAAAAGTAATTTCTTGGAAGAAATAATTTTCCTCAGGTGAATAAAGGGAAAATTTTGGCTCTTGCCTTCACAGTGTCTGTTGCTAACCCAGGCTTGGAAATTCAGTTATTCAATGGTTCCCAATATTCTAATAATACTGAAGACAAATTGTAAGATGTACAGCTATGTCTTATACTCACTATTTCAAGTCTATTTTTAAAGGACTACTTAAACAGTGTTACCACAAAACACATGTCTTCACGAAACTCAGTATTGGTATAGTTTACCAGTTCCCGCAGGTTTTCTTTCTGGAGGTAATCACATACAAAAATGAGACACTTAGCTTGTTTAGGAGTATTTATTGGTATGGTAAGATTAAGGAAAAGGTATTATCTCATTTGTTCTCATTCTAGGTATAAATTCTTCCCAAGTAACTTCTGTTGTTCCAGGAAAGCTGAAAATCCAGTTTATAGGTGGAGGTGGAGCACTTTCTGAAAATCGTGTTCATAACTGCCTTTATTCTACCTGCATTCAGTTTGCTCTGTATGTGTATTTTTAACTTCAATTTAGATTCTCACAGATGGATTTAATGATAGCGCTATGACATTCGTTTCCAGCATTGTTCTTCATGTGCTGTAGATGGTATGAGGTACAGTGGCTTCTACTTTCCTTCTTTTCTCATCACTGAATTCCTAGCTTTGGTTCAACAACATTCAGATTTTTCCCCACCCCAAGGAGGATTCTGCCTGGGACTTCAGATCAAGGTTTGGGGATAAGAGAAAGAACAGAGAAAAATTTTCTCTTTGTTACAAAACTTCCCTGGACTGGCTTGAAAGGAGTTTTCAAAAAGTCAAAGGATCTACCTAAGTAGGCCATCAAACTTCCTTTCCATGTGGAGTGGCGTAAACAGTAAACTGTGATTGTCTGTGGAAGTAAACATACTGTCACCTGCTGGACTCATAATTTCAAGAGCATAAGTACATTGCTTTGATATAAGAGGCGGAGAGTTGGCATGTAAACATAAATGCAAATGTGTGTAAAACCTGGAATTCGAATAGTAAAATCAGTTTGAATTCTGACAACCCGAAATGTGTATAGGTAGGGATGGATATGGATGGGGTTAATATGCAGATGGATATACTGCACTTAACATTTATTACCTTGCTTCTAGTAATGCCATCTTGGTAGCCTAAACTGAATTTATCTCTTGATTTGGGTAAACAGAGGGTGTCAAATATCTGTGCAAAGTTTGCATGACGCTTATGAGAGCTCCCTAAGATAAAAAATCATCAACAAAGAAAATTCAAAACATATGAGGTTGATCTTAGAAAAATGTCCCAAGAGCTGAAGAAAGGATAAATTTAAACAAGGCAGGTCCCATGTATGGTTCTATAGCTGACCTTATGCAATTTTTCTTGAGCATTATGGAATGGACGGAACTAGAAATGGAAAGAACTTTTCCAATCAAAATTCTGCAAGGAATGGAGAGCGCAAACAAGGAAGATATGACCCATAGAACTCAAAGGTGAGGGAGGGCACTGACCATGTCCATGGTGTGTCTCCACCACCTAAACTCTGGAGGAAAATATTACCTCTAATGGCCACTAGCTGGATTGTGGATTTGGGAGCTGTGAGATAGCTTGCGTGGAGAATGACTTTTTCACAGAACAGTCTAGCCAATGGCAGCAAAAGAAAGCAATAGTGGTATTAAGAGTGGCTTCTGGCACTTTCAGACATATCAGATACATCAATATCTGATCACTACCTGAAACCAGCACAGGAATAAAGAAAAAATGGACGTTCATAGTATATTTCAGAGCTGAGTTTATGCGTCCTCACAAGACATCCTCTGGGGACTTACAGAAATCTTTAGAAAGGACAACGAAGGTTCCTGTAGGTCTGGAAGACCATTGGCAGGGGAGGAGTCAGAGAAACAAACACTCAGGGGGACTTTTTGTGACTCATACTTTTGCCCCAAAACCTGTGTGGTCTGAGGAAACACATGTTATATTCATAAAGGGCTGTCTACTTGTTGGTCAAAAGCATATGTGACAAATATTGCGAATTGGCCTATTTTCAACCCCTGTTCCAAAACCCCTTCACTCCTTCTTTCCAAAACTTAAAATAAAATTCTCATTCTCACTTGCTGACAAGGAGTGACTATGAAAAATGGTTTTGGCCAATGAGATTCACAGAATTCTTCTCAACTGAGGGTAGCAAAACCTTGTGAGAAGAAAGCTTTGGACTTTTACACGTGCCAAAGCTATTCTTTCTGACTGGAATGAGAATGTGATGGCTAGAGTTGCCATAGCCATTTTGTGACCGTGAGATCAAATGCAGTAGAAGGCAATTGAAGGAGCCTGGTTCTATGATGGCTCATTCCCTTGACATCTGCAAGGACCCTGGACTGTTAGCTTTGGAAACTTTAGCATATGAGAAAATTCTTTACTTATTTTAGCTACTATTTATTTGGTTTTCTGTTAATTCGTAGTCTATTGGATTTCAAATCAATATGTTTGGAACATATTCTACTATTCCAAATAAGTTGTCCCCCTGTTCCTTAAGTGATACGAATCTAAATTTTCTATTTTTCAATTAGTCACAAAATGATACAGAAAAGAGCCCCCAACGTGTGTTGATTCATTTCATTGGTAGAGAGCAAAGATCAAATAAATGCTCATTAATTAGTTGGGGTGCTAATTTGAAAGACAGAATACCATATTTACATTTTATTGCCCTTATTTTCTTTCTCTTTTATAGCAGAGAAATAGAAATGTGGGTAAAAATAGCTTAACATATTAACTGATTTGGCACTTGATAAATGTTTTCATCCCTTATCTAACTTATAAACCAGAATTAAAAAATCAAAATTCCATGGGTTTCGAGATATTAAATTGGAAACATTATGAAAGAAATGTTTTTTAATACCCCAGTTGTTCACGTTTGCCAGTAACTTTGCATTTTCACAATCACTATGCTATATTGACAATCAAAACTTTCTATTTACATGTACATATGAAAGTATATAGATAATCTGTTTTAAAATTTTCTGGAAATCAAACATAAAGAATTGTAAGCTAAATTTGGGGCCACTGGTTTGTGATTTGGCACATCCAAGCTTGAGCTGAATCTTTTGCCAATTAAACAATTATTTACAAGAGCGAAGATTTTGTTTTCAGCTTAGCTCCACCTTCTCCCCAGGCCTTGTATCTATAAATGGGGGTGCCAATTTTCAGAAGTGTGATTTATTCAGAGAAAATAAAATTTATTGTAGTCTTATTTTTTGGTGTCAGTAAAATCATCAAATACCTTTTCAGTGGAGATAAAAGAAAGAAAGTAAAAAAGAGAGAAGTGGAAGGAAAGAGGAAAGTACATCCAAGAATGAGTGAGCCTGACTCCTCAGTGGAAACAGTGTCTGCACCTTGCATACTCCCTACTCTCTGATTAGGATAATATGATCCAGATGGCCACTCCAAGAAGATTCCTTTCATGGGGAAAGTTCTGGGTGGGGTGGATTATTGTGATCAATGGAATAAACTGCAGCTGGATGAACTCTGGGTTACCTTTGAGAATTGCTAAATTAATGATGATTGCACATATTCTGACAAATTTCCCAGGAAGTTTTCTAAGATAGCTGATAAAAAGAATATATGTGTTAGGGGGCTAGATCCTTTCATAGCAACAAGAGGAGCCTCTTAGAGACCCTTGGGCCTCTAGGAGGATTTTAGATTGCAGGACTTGCAACAGTGCTGGTTTTCAGCAGGTAAACCCCAGTACAGCTGTATAGGTTGTTTACAGTCAGTGCCAAGTCTGACTGGTTAAGGTGCACCCTGAACCAACTGATGAATTTTTTGAATATCACCACTGCTTTTTTGCAGAGGTTGTTGGCATTGATTACATTCCCTCTGGCAGATTAAAAAAGGTGGGCTGAGTCAATAGACCAAAGGAATCTAAGGTGGAGTGGGAATGGAACATGATTATTATCCATCAGATGCACATACAGCACTCATTGTGTGCGCAGCTCCGCAGTGGGTGCAGCTCCACAGTGGGTGCTTAAGATGTTTTGCCAATAATACTTCATTTTGTTCCATCCAAGAGATTAGGTTCTTTAATGCCAGAACCACTCAGAAGCACACCAACATTGCTTCCCTGAGTGATCTGGGTCAGTTCATTCGTTTGATATTTATTTATTGAACCCTTCCTATTAGTCTGATATTCAGCTAGGGACTAGAGTTGAATGAATTAGGTGGGCCATGACTGAGTCCATTAATTCTTTTAGACAACTACATTTTAGAATACTTGGCAGTAATTTGCTTAATTAAGCAGATTTCTAAAGTATGTTTCCTGAAAGCATAGCTTCCTATGAAGAGGAAGGAAGCCAAGAGATTATAAACACAATTTCCCAACCTAGGGTCTGTAAAGAGACTTTTGGATAGCATCAGAAATCACAGAATTACTGTTGATTTGGTCATTTTGGAGAAAAAGGAATCAAACCATTAATTGTGCAATAGATAATATTAAAACCTCAAATTCAGAAATTTTAAGGGGAACTAATCCAATGAGTGAAGCCATAGAGTCCCAATACTATTTCTAATCTATTGACCACTGTTTATCTTGGGCAAGTCATTGCTGAGGAATAGCAGTAAACAGCAGAGACTTGGCAGTGTCAACAACTTGGTTTGAATCTGAGCTCCGTCTCTTACTAACTGTGTGACCTTGAGCAAGACTTAACTTATCCATGCCCTGGTTTCCTCATCTGTAAAGTGAAGACAGTAACAGTATCTACTTCCTAAGGCTGTTGTGAAGATTAAATGTTTTAATTAGATCTGTGTCTGACACACTGAGATAGTAAATAACTGTTGTCTATAATTATAAAACAAAGTGTACAATAGATACTATACGTGATATAAAAGACAAGAATGCATTCTAAAACTTGGGAGAAAAAAGTCTCAGAAACTACATTTACAAATGAGAAAATATTTGGCCAGGCTACACTGCTCCAAAATTCATTATTCTCTTTTGTACTTAGGTTTGTTTTTTTCTTATGAGATATTCTTTGCTACGTTAGGGGAAGACATTAGCAGGAAAGTGTGAAACTGTGAGACAAGGTGAAGCAGAAAAAGAAATGAAAGGGAGACCACACAATATTACCAAAGCAACTTCTAAAACACATACACAGCTGAACAAAGGCAGGTGCACAATATGGTCTGCTGCTTCTAGGCCCAACGGCACCCTGTCATATGAAGAAGGGCTAATTGGTTCCAGAAGAAAACAATAGTTTTCCTGCAATTCACAAAGCGACAAGGAAGCACGTTTTGCTAAAGGTGGAAGGGAAGGAGGAAAAGAAGAATAAAGAAGGAAGGCAAGAATAAAGGAAGAGCGAGTAGCGGAGGTGGGGCAAGGCTGGGGAGAGATTTCTATTTGTGTTATTGTTAACATAATTGCTGATTTTTACAGATATTCTAAGACATTTCTTGAACTTCAGAATTTAAGTGGTGTCATGCCAAATAGAGAATCGTACAAGATAGTTTTCATTGCATATGTTTGTTGGGATTCAAGCATGTATAACCATGTTAATAATATTAAATATAGCAACCAAAAATATAATGTTAAAACTCATATTGCCTATTATATAGTACATGATAGTTCATTTCTACAAACAAATTATATTACTTCAAGAAGAATCTTCATAGTTAATGGCTGCATCGCCACAACCTTCTAACCTCAAAACATGCCTTCAACTCTTAGGGATCCAGAATTGGGTCACCATGGTGCCCAAGATCTGGCTGATTTGTCATTGACTCAAGTTTTCATTTTTCATTCTAATGGTTAGCATGTTAAGTGTGGTCTAATTTGAAAAAAAAATGTACTTGAGAGAATAAAGTCTATGGAATATTTACCATAGATAAATAAGTATGTAACTTAATGATCTCAATCTGTAATGCATCCTGTGTTAACAAGTGAGTTCCTATTGGAAATATTAATATGTTACTTTAGAAAATTCAGTTGATTAGCAAATATTGATGCACAAATAAAATGAAACAGCAAAGCTTGTGATGTGGATTATCTGAAAGAAGTGATTATCGAAAGCATGTTTGAGATTCTGGTGAAATAATCCTAAAACAAAATTTCTGTGATTCCATGATACTAAATGCCTATACATGGAAAAAGGCAAAAAAGAAATCCGCCACTTTTTAAGGTATTTATCCAGCTATATAGAAATGTAAATGTGGTGAAGATATCTAAAAACATCACTTGTAATATAATCCTTTGTTTCACCCACATAAATAGAACCTAATCTGTACTTAAAATCTATGAGTTTGCATATATTGATATGTCTTTTCTTTTGCAATTGGGAACAATAGACCATATAGTACAAGGTAAGCCTCTTGTCATGTAATTGTTTTTAAGAAGGACACATGCATTTGCTTGATTTAAGCAAGTCATCTTCTAGTTCTTAAATTTAGCTAACTAACAAGAAACCTACAGCATACACCCAGCAAACGAAGACAGATGTGAGTGAAGGAAAATCCTTTCCTCGTTCTCATAAAAGCTCTCAAGTTAGAGGCTGATGGTATTTTCTCCTTAAAAGGTAGTAGAATTTACAATTACAAAAAATGGAACATTGCATAATTCTCCCCACCAGAGCCTATAAAAAATCCCCATCATTTTCTCTCTTTTGATAAATCTCTAGCTTGCCAATGTATTCAGTTTCAATTGAGATTTCTTTTTCCTCTTACTATTTCAAATCAGGAATTGAACAATGCAGGAAAAAATATTTTAAAATTTGGAACTATAATATTTTCTTTTTGAACATTTTGCCACTTGGACAGAACACATGAATGGTAATGAATCATCGAAGCTTTCCAATAATGTCCCGAGGCTATGGTAAGCAGGACAATAAGTTAATCGTGAAACTGCTTTTGATTTGAGATAATTGCATCCTTGTTTCACAGTAGTTTTCTCCTCAAGTCTCCCTCTGGCTCTTAGCAGATGTTGTGATGTTTGAAACTTGCTTGGGCGCAATCCTTCTGCAGGCTCTGTCCTGAGAAGATCACTAATGAGAAAACAGAATTCGAACGGAGCGTGGGACCCTGACCTGGTTGTGTACTTATCTGGCCACTTCCACTAGTCCATTTTCTATGGATAACAAAACTAGACTATGTTGAGTAAACTCCCGAATGAGCATTTTCTCCTTCTCAGTCTTCTGGAACCTTTCCAAATGGATTAAAATGAAAGTAACATCGTGTGTGACCATGTGATCCTGCAGACGGACACAGGCAGTAAGCAGAGATCATCTAGTGGATCCAGAGTCCCTTATAAAAATGAATTCATTCAGTATGGACACTCAATTCTTGATAAAAAAAAATGCAGGCTGTAGCCCATCGTTTTATTTTCATAATTCCCAAATCCTGTAAAATCACAGATATTTTACATGTTGCCTTTGTTCAACCTTTTCAGCTAGGTCACTTAGAAACCCAGCTCTGGTTAACTCCTAACTTGTCCTGTCTCCTGCATTCTGTCTGTTCGTGATACCACAAGCCCAACAAAACTAGATAGTTTTGTAAGACATAAAATGAACAGATGAAGACATAGTTTCTGTTCCTGTCATACCCAGGAAATGCAGGTGGATGGGGTTAGGCGTATGGGGAGAGATGTGATGAGCAATAGAGTAAAGTTGGAGACTGGGAAGGAGAGACAAGGGAACTCTTTTAAGTGATGCAACAAAAATTACACACTCAAGCCATAAACGGGCTCACAACCATGTACAATGTGTATGAGTACGTGGACTGACATATCTCCTTAAGGCACTTCACCCGCCTGCCACCCACTTTCACGCTCTGCAAGGTGAGCTCTCCCAGAGCCTGGGAATGGCTCTTCAAGGTCAGCCTGGGCCCTACAGCTCTGCAGTCTGAGGGAGGAAGGGCAGCCTGAAATGGGTGGCAGCACCTTCCACAGAAGACAACTGAAACATTCAGAAAAGGCACTCAATGCTGTATCCTCATGCTTTTCCTGGAATTAGAGAGGAGGAGGGAGGGATAAAGAGTTAAGGCAGTGGGTCTTCAGAGTCTGGCCTGGAAGCATTCCTAAATGGGAGCACAGCCCAAACCACCCACAGCTGGCCTTACCCTGCAAAAACCGGTCTTATTTTTGAACGAAGTAATGCTTTTTCAAACGTGCAGCTTTGGAGAGAGGGCAGTAGAAGGGAGTGGTTTTTTATTCAGTCTGTGTAGAAGGATACCATTTCGTTTACTTCTCTCTTCAATTGATTTTATTGTTTTTGATGCCGGAAGGACAGGTCCTTGCATTAAATACAATCCTTCTCCCATCTCTTTTCTGATCCCTTCTTTTCACACATGATTTATAGTATATAATTGGATGCAGATAACTGATGGAGTAGGACCATCAAAAGGGCAATTTTCCAGGGTCAGAAAAGGAAAAGAGACTCCAGAGCTGATCTTCAAGTTCTGCCATTGTCTAAGGCTTAATTTTCCTTTGTTACATGGCACGTGGTTAAGCAGAGGCAGTTGCGCTGTTAACAGCGTAGGAACCAAATGGACGATGAGAGACGTGATGATGTGTCAGAAACTCAAGGGGTGAGCCTGAGGAATCAACAGCATCATTCACTCAGTTCCTTGAAAAAGCTACAGGAGCCAAATGTAGAAACCGAGCAGGAAGGTCTTTGATATCCCAAACTGCAATATGCTGGAGTTGCCGTGCTTACCTTTGGTGGATCACTGAGCCCTTTGTGAACTAGATGAAAACAATGGACCTTCTCCCTGCCCCCCAAACATACAGACACACAGACATGCACAACTTTGCATGCAGTTGGCAGGAAGTTCCAGACTACTGGAGCCGCTGCACATGCCCTGTGTTAAGAGCCCTTCTCTAGAGAAGGCTTCATAAAGCCTCTTCTGGGATGTTTATAATGGTTGGTTTGTTTGAGAGAGGATGAGGTCACAGTTCATAGCTTTGAAAGCTTTCCAGAAATTGAGATTTCCTTTTGTGGAGTGGCTTATTTCATGTTAAACATTTGATAAATATTTTTTGAGCGACCGAATAACAAATAAATGAATATGCAATATCTAGCTCTTATAATTGTATGTATCTGCTCCAAATCAAAACCTAGTTTAAAATAAGGTGCTGTACCTTTTGGGCCACGATGGTGGCACAGCTCCTTGAGGTTGCCAGTTTCACAAGTGCACAGATTTGAACACCGTAAGGCCTGACCTATCAGAGTGTAGTGTCAGTGGAGAAATGGGTGGATAGAAATATATGGGACAGCCAATGTGATAAGAACGCATTCACATTTTTCTTTTTAAATTTTTTTTTTAATTTCAAAATATGAGTTAAGGGAGTACAAGTGTTTTTATCACATGGGTATCTTGTATAATGCTTAAGTCAGGGCTTTTGTTGTGCCCATCACCAAAATAATGTTCATTGTACCCAAAAGGTAAGTTATTATCCCACACCTACTCTCCTGCCCTCCCCCCCCCTCAGTTTCTCATGTCCTTTATATCATTTTGTGCCCGTGTGTATCCATCTATTAGCTCCCACTCACCAATCAGAACATATGGTGTTCGGTTTTCCATTCCTGAGATACTTCACTTAGGATATCGGTCTCCAGTTCCCTCCATGTTGCTGCAAATGACATTATTTCATTCCTTTTTATGGCTGAGTAGTACTTCATGGTGTATATATATATATATATATAGATATATATAGATATATATAGATATATATCACATCTTCTTTATCCACTCATGAATTACAGGGTGCTTAGGTTGATTCCACATCTTCGTAGTTGTGCATTTACACTTTTCATCCAGGTTTATAATTAGTAATACCTCCCCCATGGCAAGCAGAATAATGCCCTCCCTGACAAAGATGTTTATCCTCTAAACCTGGAAGCTGTGAATATGTTACCTTACAAGAAAAAGGTATGTGTAGATGTGACTGAGATTATCCTGAATACTCCTACTCTTCCCGATGTAATTACTTGAGTCCATAAAGAGCAGAAAACCTAGACAAGTTGTGGTCACGAAGTTGTGATGATGGAAGATGGGCCAGAGAGATGTAATGTTGCTACTTTGAAGAGGGAGGAAGGAGACCATGAGTCAAGGAATGTGGGTGGTCTCGAGAAGCTAAAAAAGGCAATAGTGTGGGAAGACGATGATGGCTCAGGCCAGAGAGCTAGTGGAATGGGAAGAGTGGATCAATTGGAGTTTTTGGAACTTTTCCTCTGGAAGGTGTGCATGTGAGAGTGTGTGAGTGTGTGTGTGTGTGTGTAGACACCTGTGGGTGAGTCTATGCCAGCTTAGGGTGCTAAACACAAATAAAAGACAATGAACAAAGCTCAAGAAAATAGTTTACATATTCTCAGCTTACTCTTTCTCTTCCTTTTTTTAAGAGACAAGGTCTTACTCTCACCAGGCTGGAGTGCAGTGGTGTGATCATAGCTCACTGCAGCCTCAAACTCCTGGGCTTAAGCATCCTCCTGTCTCTCTGGCTACTATTTCTTATAGGTAAATAGTGTATCCCTGCTACTACCTCTTTCAGGCAGTGGGGGATAGCACATCTTGGTAACAACTGGCCTGCAAGAATAAAAGGGTAATGAAGAAAAAACATCAGGTTTCTCAGGGCTTAAAACTATCCCTCCCCCACCTATTTGCACTTTTAACATAATTTTGAGGTGGAATTTCAAACATCAGTCTATAGTTGGAATGGGTAGAGGCCACAGAAGTTACACTGGGCGAGTAGATTCATACTCCAGCTCCGGGCAAAGTCAGAACAACATGCATTGCCGTCATTTGCTGTGCCTCTTTCCTAGGAAAGGATCTTTGCCTTCAATCATTGAAGTCCTGTCTTTATCTGCTGTGTAATTTCAGGTTTCTATAATTGTATGTATCTGACAAAAGGAAGGAAAATACTACCACTAACAGTCCTAAACCAGTAAATTGGTGAGTACACAAGAGGGCACATTTGTGACTTTTTTTTAATCTTTAAATTTGGTATCTTTCTAAGAAAGTATTTAAGTCAAAGAAGGAAGATCTTTTGATTAGTTTGGAAAAATTAAAGCTGTCATTTATTATCACATGAAAGCACTGAATAAATGTCGGTAGGAGAGAGCACTTGTAATGATGACTGGATTTCTTATTTGTGCAAACTTGAGAATTTATTTCTGACACAGTTTCATGGAGACATTCTGAAAAATTTGGAAATATATTCTGTATTTATTTATACAGTAAAATGTCAAAATGTTTTTCAGTCTTTGATATATACAATAAATAAATAGATTGATAGATATAGAGAGATACATAGATGTTGTAAATGATAGTACTAAGAGCACGGTGTCTTTTAACATGCAGTTTGCATATGATTTGAGTGAATAATAGAGGCAAATGACATTGTTCTAATTTTCATTAGAAACACCATGTGTTTCAAAGATTTTTGATAAGCAGTTCCTTGAAAAGTTAAATACAAATTTCTGGATATTGTCGTCATCTCATATTAGTTTCTGTTTGTCCTACGTGCATTTTGCTTTCTTTCTAAAGTTTCCCAAAGAAAATAAAACTGACAATCATAGGAACTGGTAATCTGAGTCAAGTTAGGGCTCACTCCAATAGTTTGTCCATGTTCTCACAAACAACTGCAGGCATCATAGTCCTCTCTCCTACGTAAATAAAGTCTGTTGGACAAGGTTTACAGCATCACACAGAATGAATCACTGTTTTATTTATTTATGTTCTCTTTCTAGCTATCTCTAGAGAAAGAACTCTCTTTTGGCAGCCTGCCTTACCAGTGCTTTTTCATAAACCCTCTCTACCGCCCCCTCCAACCGCACACATCAGCACCCACACTTTATAGCTGCCACTCTTTGTGCCAGGACCAGCCTTATTCTCTTGTAATACTATGGCCGTTGCTTCGTCATTGCACAATCTCCATTGTCTTTGTGGCTGCTACTTTATAAAAAGAGGTGGCTTTCAGTTTACAATTGCTTTCTAGCCACTTGTTAAATGCTTAAAATTTTTTTAAATGAAAGCTGTAAAAAGCACAAATGCATAACCCTTTTTGTGGGAGGGATGTTTTTCATCTCCCCCAAAGCCCTAACAGAGGCCACAGTGGTGGTTGAGAAGTTAGTGGCTTTGGAAGAGCTCATACTCCTCCTGTCATGAATTCTTAAGGTTCCTCTGGAGATCCCAATGGTGAAACATACAACCTCAAAGAAAGGAAAATTCTTTTCAGTAGAAAGCTATCCTTCTTAACTAAACTTTGGGAAGGTCCCTCATGGAATTGCAAAAAGGGAAGATGATCCCAAAGTAGCATGTGCAAGAAGTGACACAGGGTTGCTTCTTTCTCCTTGAAAGTATTTCTTAACTTGGCTTCCAGGAAGCCATACTCTTGATTTTTCTCCTACCCACTAGCTGCTTTTTCTCAGTCTTCTTTCCCTAATCTCTAAAAATTGTGTCTTTTTTGTGTGTGTCTTTACTGTCTTCATGATTCCATTTGATCTTCTCACTTTAAATACCATCCTTATGTTGAGGACTCCCAAGTTTATATCTCGAGCTTCAAACTCTCCTTGGAAATGTGGACTCTTCTATTTAATTACCAATTAGATATCTCCACTTGAATGTCTAAAAGCATTTCAAAACCAACATGTTCTAAACTGAACTCTCTTCTTCCCCCTACCACCACTACCCTCACTTAAAAAACAAAGCAAAACAAAAAAACCTGTGTCTTCTACAGATCTCCCCATCTCAGGGAGTGGAAATTCCTTTCTCCAAGTACTCAATTCAAAGTCCATTTACATTCAAAGAATTTCTAGTTCTAACAACTGTTACAGCTTCCACTGCCATTAGCTCAGTCCAAGCCACCATGGTCAGTCACCTGGATTATTGCAGCAGCCTCCAGATAAGTCTCCCTCCCTCTACTTCTGCATTCTTCCACTCGAGTCTATTCTCAATTTTGCAACCACAATGATCCCATTAAAATATAAGTAGAATCTTTTCACCTCTGTGGTCAAAATTCTCCTTTTCAATTCATTCAAAATAAAAACCAAAGTTCTTACAATGTCCACCAACCCCTTACCTGATTTGACTGCGCCCATCATTACTTCTCTGACCTTGCCTCCTGTGTTCTTTCCCTTGTTCACTCAGCTGTAGCCAGAGCTGCCGTTCCTTAAACATGCCAATCACGCTCCCTCCTCAGAGGTTTTGCCCTTGTTTTTCACTCTTTTTAGAACCTACCTCTTCCAGATATCTGCATGGCTAACTCCTTCACCTTCTTCAGTTCTTTGCTCACACGTCATCTTATCAGCTTTCTTAACTAACATTGCAAACTCCCTACTCCACGTCGCTCTTCTTTCTTTATTGTTCTCTTGAGCACCTATAGCCATCTAATATATTAGATGGTTGAGTTGTGTTAAAATGTGAACCTCATTAAGGAACACATTTTTGACTCTTGTATTCAGTGCTGTACTCTAAAACCCGCCCTGGCTCCCATGACTAGTACCTTACTTGGTCTGTGGTAAGAACTCAACAAATATTTACTGAATGTTGAAAAATTAATAAGTCAGGAAACAAGATTAGCAAATACATACTATTTCTGGCTAAAATGTATGATTTACTCCTTTGCTTGTTTACTTCTCTACCTGGTGAACAGGCTAGAAAAGACAATGCTTAATTATAAGGGTATTCTTCTCTAAAGGCGAGATAGTATCCAGACATGGATAGTCAGTTTTTATACCCTCTACCCCCAATCCCATCATGCTCTAAAGAGTTCTCTTAAGACAATAGTTCTCTTATATCCAAAGCAAACACACCTATACCTTAGCACACTAGCAACAGAACAGGGCCGAGCAGGACACATCTTTAACTTATGTTTCCTTCCAACATAACACTCCAGGCTCTGTACTGTTACCCAACTGTGTGCATTATTTCCTTTATATCTCCATCTTATCTTTGTTTCATATAAAAAATCACATTCTAAGTATGCATTAGAAGATGGGTAAGCTTATGTCAACAGAAAATCCAGACACCAGTGTTCTTGGGTGGAGCAAGGGAAGCAGTGAATGACAAAACTGGCAAAAAAGAAATGGAAATGAGTATGTCAGTGTAAGTGGTTTTTTTGTAGGGGTGGGGGGTCTCACCATGTTGCCCAGGCTGGACTTGAATTCCTGGCTTCAAGTGATTCTTCCATGTTGACCTCCCAGAGCGCTGGGATTACAGGTGTGAGTAACCGCACCTGGCCGGCTTGGAAATTTGATGGTTAAAATTGCATTGCTTAGTAATTCAAGAAATCAATTTCAAAGTTAAAAGATAATTTGAGAGTTTGTGCTGCACCTTTCATTATTCTGTAGTTTTTTAAAAAATTAATATTGGACAAAATCATCCCTGATGATTAAGTCATTCATTTCATTCCCAGGCAAAATTTCTAACAGAAAGGAATGCAAGTCTTATATGCTTGATCTCATTAGCTCTTGTCTGGAAAGTAAAATTACATTTAGATTTTATGCAGTGACTGAGACAATAACTGAGAGAGCTATATCTTAGAAGATTCAGGAGAGAACAAGACCAAGACTTAAATCAGGTGGCTTTAGTTGAAGTCTACTGAGTCCTGGGATGGTTTGTTATAAAGAAAAGCTAACTGATGCAGGAAATGCACCCAGTGGGGTGCAGTTATGAGTTTCCTGATCATAGAATACCAGGATAGATGAAAGAAATAATGACTGACACCAGGGATTTGAAGCCAAGGAGCCAATAAAGTGAGCAACAATTGCATGACGTTGAAGGGGCAAGAGCAAAGTGGACCCAGAAAACAGAGAGGTACGAACAGATCAAGAGACTGGTTTAGAGTGGAAAAGAGATAATGAGGAGTAGAAATGAAAAAGATTAGCCATGAGCCCATAATTGCTAAACTGGGTGATAGGTAAATTAAATTCGTTAAATTATTATTTATGCATGGTATAGTTTGAGATTATCCAAAATAAACAAAGAAAGAAAATAGGAGGTTTGCAAGACAAATCCCCCCAAGTGGCTTTAAGTTTCTTCCAGGGACTATGCTTGTAATTCTTATTCCTCCAGCAGATGATGGGGGGGCTCGAAAAGCAGAGGTTTCTGTTATCCGCTTTTGATTTGTGCTTCAGGATCTATTCAAACAATTTATTCAACATGCCATTTCCTTGTAAGAAATACATAAATGAAATTGTACATTAACTAAATTATCTCAAGCAAATAAAACATTGATATTTATTCAACAAAATAAAAAAAGAAAGACTGGTTTTGGAACTAAATACACGAACATGCTTTGTACGCTAAACACAGGTCTAGTTGTAGACACGTGGCCATACATGAGGGTGAGGTGGAAGGATGGAGATGAAGGACAAATACAGGAGCCGTTGAAAATAGGGAAGCCCAGAACCAGAGATGTATTTTCCAGAAGGGTCCCTATGGGTATGAAAATTAAATGGTGAGAGTAAATAGGATTGCTATGGTGATTAAAAAACAAGTCAAGAATTCTGAGGATTGAGCCTTGAATTATATCTTCCCTGAGGAAGTGGAAAAAAGAAGCAGTGGCAATAAAAGAGGTAAAGGGCATTGCCTGAGAGACAGGGGGAGCCATGTGAGTGTGGTGTCCTAGAAAGGTTTTGATCGGGGTGGCGGGGGTGGGAGGGACCTAAATCACTGAATGATATCGAATGGCCAAGGGCAGTCAAGACCTTGGGGGAACAGATGCCACCAGGAGAAAATCTGCATTTTCTTAGTAGCTCTGAACCCTAATCTGGTTCCCTAACACATTTTTCACATGACTATCCCAAAATGTTGTGCTTTTCCTATGGTCTGAATTATTCTTCTTTTATCTGTATCACCAATTCTAGCAAAACCCTGAATCTGCCTAGTGAGAACTTTCTAAATCTGCTCTGAATTAAAGTCACTGTTAACCGTATAGAATTAAATTTCCAAATATTGCTATTTCAAAATAGATTCAAGAGAAATGGACTTCAAAGAAATAGACTTAGCAGGTTTGCAAGAACAAGCATGTAAAACTATAAATAAAAAAGACACAATTTTATTTTCTTTTAGTTGAAGTAGCTGGGATCAGTGCCAAGTCAGGCCATACTGGAGACAGGAAAAACTAGGAATACATTTAGATGTTTGTTCACCATAGGTTTTGTATTAATTTTAATTTTTTAAAAAAATATTGCATTAAATGTTCTTTATGTTTATTATTGAATTTTTGATGCAGCTTAAATTTTAATCTCAAGATGAGTGAGGCGTTGGCCAGGAATGTGCGAATTTGATGACAAAAGAGAAAAATGACAAATTTTTACTCAAAAACTGACCTGGACATACCCACAGACCCAACTAAATGAATCAATTTGATCCTCTTCACAGCCTTAGTTAGCAATGTTTATTACTATAGAATCTGTTCACCCAGTCCATAAGTGGCATCAAAGACAAACATTTACCAGGACAGCTATAAGCCATGAGGTAACCCATGATAAACTCTTTTGTCTAGGGAGGGATGAGTTACATCAGAGAGAGCTCATGCTCCCATATCTGAATTAGGAGTGCACAGGGAATCGTGCAATTAGCTGTGGGATTAGATGGTGAATGAATCCTTAAAGATGAGTCATTGTTGTAAAAGGAAAACTGTGAGTAAGCCACAAATACAAGTAAGTAGTAGCTTTGGGAAGACGAAATGCTCACAGTAGATGGTCAAAAAGCCAGTTGGTGCCAGGCGCAGTGGCTCATGTTTGTAATTCTAGCACTCTGGGAGACTGAGGTGGGCAGATTGTTTGAGGCTCAGAAGTTTGAGACCAGCCTGAGCAAGAGCAAGACCCCATCTCTACTAAAAAAAATTGAAAGAAATTATCTGGACAACTAAAAATATATAGAAAAAATTAGTCGGACATGGTGACGCATGCCTGTACTCCCAGCTACTTGGGAGGCTGAGACAGTAGGATCACTTGAGCCCAGGAGTCTAAGGTTGCTGTGAGCTAGGCTAACGCCATGGCACTCACTCCAGCCAGGACGACAGAGTGTCAATTTTTCAAAAAAAAAAAAAAAAAAAAAAAAAAACCAGTTAGTTGAAAGAGCTGAAGAGAAAAGAAGAAAGAGAAACACAGATAGAGCAACACAATGAAGCCATTGGTGGAACACCCAAGGCAACATTCTCAACCTCCTGCTTCTGAGGTCAACAGTGTGGCCACATAACTCCTTCCTTCTTCCCTGCTTTCAAACTATTATGGTCTGCCTCATCTTTTCTTGAGCTCTCCTCCATGAATCTCTGTGTCCAGCACCCGATATCCTAATTAAAACTCCAAAGGCAAAGTAAGAGGGGAGATGAAACATACGGACAATGATTAAGGGAGACATAGCCTGGAAGATCTGGTAGAGACAAGATCAAGAGAGTCAATGAGTGGTGAGCCTCATTTAAGAAGAAAGACATCTTCACATCTGTGACAGAAAGGAAAATAAATCAAATATAAAGCCAAGGGCAGTTTGCGAGCAAGAGAGAAGGGTATGAAAGAATTGACATTGGATAAAATCAGTCACATGCTGATAGTAGGGCTGAGAGAGGGAACCAGAAAGCCCATGGGTAGATTTTAAAATATGTTGGAAATAGACAATAAATAAATTAAATTACAGATTTGTTGCCCTACCTGTTTTTTATTGGTGGCTTTTCATTTTAAAGAATTAAATTTATCATGTAGACTTTCTGAGTTTTAATATCAGATCATAAAATCCCCTTTAATAAGTCATCTGTTTTGCGTACAACATTTTGTCCTGCCAGACAACCCCCAAATAGGCAGAAGTTTCCTTTCTTTACTATTTCTCTTTCCCCCCTTTCCCGTAGTCCAACGCAAAGTACTCCATTTAAACAAATCCTGAGCCAAGTTCTGCTGTCAGTGACTTCCATGCCAAATCTTAACCGGACACTCACGATCAGTTCCAGTTGCTTCGATGCTGATGTCCACAGCACTTGTACGTAAGAGTGAGAGGCCAGGAACTGACCCCGAAATTGCGTGTAACAGTAACTGATGGCCAATGTTTGGCTCAAAGCGAGTACATGTACTCTTAGCAGAGTAGTTTGTTGATAATATCCTTCACCGACTTGACTGCTAACACCAAGACAACTCAGGTTAGGAACAGTTATGCAAATCATGAGCCAAATACAAATGTGAAAACAAAATATAAATAAACCTAACTGTTCAGACCACAGTCAATGTTACAGGATGCAGGAAAATAAAGCTAGTAAGAAACAAAAACGAACATGTGTTAAGATAGAAAAAAATTTTCAAGGCAGATAGAAAGAAGGCATAGTAGAGTCTTTTGAGATGATGGCTTGAAACTGTAGATAAATTCAGACAGCCTGTATATTATCAGGATTGCTAACAATGTAAATAATATATTAGTAACTTACATTAGTGTCAACAGGAGTCCAGTAACTTTGAAGGCCAGAAGAGAACATTTATTTATCTGATGATGTTACTTCATCTACGGAAATGATCTACGGGGCTCACCCTTTAAAAATAAAAGGTACAAAAATTACATTTCTCAAATATTACCTGTCAAGGGACACTTTTATGTAAAATTAACTGTCAAGTAGAATAATTCATAAAAAAGTAGTGACAAAAATCAAAACAAATAAGATGTGAGAGTCGGCCAAGCAGAGAGACTAAAATCAAAATTCATTGCTGTTACAAGAGCCATACTGCTCTCTTAAGGATACCATCTCATTAACTTCATGTTTAATTCAGTAATAACAAGTACATCCTAAGTAATATATTGTTCCATTTGTTGTAGTGAAGCCAAGAGAATAGTCTATTATACTCTTTAAGATTAGCTTTGTTATTTTTAGACTAAACTAAACAATCATTCAAATCTCAAAAAGAAATCATATTTGCAAAACAATGGATCAGATGTCCATGTCTCATGTTATATCAATAAAGATAAAAATAATATGGTAGATTGTTTATATTAAGTTAAGCCTATTACTAGATGTTTTTAAAATAGGAAATATTAAAAACTGTTTAGATTATATTAAGAATGTAATGCAGACTTTTAAACAATAAAATATTGGACTTAGATATATGATATACTCAGAATATTTAATTGAGAAATTTAACCTTTAAAACAAATATGTGTTTTGTTTTCCACTAATGTTTTCCTAGTCCTGACATTTACTTTCATTTTCCTTCTCAATATGAGAAATATAATAACATGAGTCTAAAGAAATCCTAAGTCTTCAGTTTCTTTAGTTTTTATTTATTAGAACTTATGTAAACAATCTGTAAAGGTGAATTTTATAGAAAATAGAATGGCTATTATTAAATATTTGAGGAATTATCTTACATAAAAATTACTAGGTTTATTCTGAGTCGGCCTAGAGGGCAAAATTCGGACAAAGGAGAAATATTTAGTCCTGAGTCCAAGAAAAAGTCATACCAACCGGAATGTTTCATCACGTAGTGAGGTTCTAGAAGGATGTGGAGGCCATGTGGTAATTGGTCAAAATATTGAAGAGATTTCTACAATAATTTGATTTTTGAATGTTTCTTCAAAAACCAAGAGTCTTTGATTTTATAAACCTGCATTTACCATATTAAAATATTCCATTATATGGCAAATATTAGTGTACATTTTAGCAATTGACAGGTCAATGTGTTCAGAGAGTAAATCACTACACAAATCTTGATTATAATTATTTGATTCTGCATCTGGTATCTATAAAATCTGCATAAATTATACACACAAGGGGGAAACTTTGAAAGTATACTTGAAAATATAAAAAAAACTACAGTGATTTCAGATTCACTAATGATGAAAAATATTTTTAGATTTTAAATAAGGTTACATATTATGTTGGCAAATAAAAAGAAATTGAAGTACGAAATGGGTGGAGTCTAACTCCTGTTGAAGGTTAATTTTATGTTCCTAGAACAGGAACTTAGGGAAATTGAATTCCATTCACTTTTAAGCTTTCTATATATTGATAGGGAAATTCTAAGTGTACATATTTATTTGTTTGCATATAAAGCAGAATTCTTTAACTGTGTATTCATAAGAAAATTGTCAGTGTCATAAAAAATTGACAATTACTCAGTTGTCTGAGCTACATGAATAGTTGTAACTGCACACATGACTCATCCAAGTGTGTGAATTCTCCTCTTTTCCTAGACATATTTTTCCTAAAATATGAGCTCAGTGTTATCATTCTAACATCTCACAAGTCCTGCATATGGACTATGTTGCTAAACTGGAATAGCCTGATAAAAGCTGCTCACTTTGCAAATTAAGAAATGAAAATTTCACATGCTGAGGAAATTTTCCAAACACAGTTTTAAAACATATAGTCCTTTAGGATCACAGATCAAATGTTCTGGTAGTCAGGGGGAAAATGTCTCTGTGTAGACAAGGACAGATTGCCTATGAAAGAAATATGAATGAATACATTGCAGCTGAGAGCAGCGTCCTAGCAAACACAACCCATGGTTCTCCAAAGAGGCTTTCCAGAGACTTGTCCCACTAAGAATTGTCACCTGACAGAAAGAATTATGCTTTGAAAGGTCACCCTAAGTGTGTCTTGAAAAGGCTGGCACTGATGAGGGGAACCAAGAATGTCCCATAACTGATATATCTATCTGTGCTCTGCGGTAGACTTTCCTAATGAAAGGTTATGTCTAGGAAGTTATTTATGTTTGCTTTCTGGTTATTGAATTTTTTTACCCAAATGTTGGCAGGTAAATTGTTTTTCAGAATCCTTTCAAGCAAAAATTCCAAGTCCTAAATCCTGAAGGTGGGCTACGGGTATAAGTGAGGGACTGGCACAGGAGGCAGTCATGGAAAGTATGAAGTTGAAAAGCGGCATCATAAATGCAGAGAAAAGTACCAGAAGGAAAAGAGACAGATGAAGGACTCTTGCTTCTGATTTGTATCCTTCACAGTTCCAGTATGGAAAAGAACATTTAATAATCCTTTTTGGCAGTGGGTCCAAGGAGAGAAGGACTTTGGAAAGAAAACTGGCAGGACACAAGCCATCCCAGGAAGAGGAAAAAGGAGAATAGAAAAGAATGATAAGAGAGAAGTGTGGTAAGAAGATGGTTGCAGTGTGGAGATCCCTAATCTTGATCTGGAGTTTCTTTTGTGGCTTCTTGCAGGTGATGTAGTTTGGGCAAGATTTGCAAAAGGTTTTGTGTGCAGTAGGTCATTTCTGAAGGGGAAACTCATTCTGCACTACTTAAGTTTATATTATTTGGATTATCATGACACTGACACCAAGTTGGGCTTGGTAGGAATGTCCCTATCTTCCTAGTTTCATCCTCTCTTCTTAATTGTAGGACCCATTGGGAATTGCAGGTGGCTGTATGGTGCCATAGAGAGTGCACTGGGACTCTACAGGTGGAAGGCAATTTGGAAGATATGTGCTCAACCCCCTCCATTCTGATTTTAATTGAGAGCCAGCATAGTACAGTGAATAGGAGGAAAAGATTCAGAGGAATAATGCCAGTCTTCAGTGGCTGTACTGCATTGACACTGTGTTAACGGGGACAGGTTACCTATCCTCTGTTGCCTCAGGTTTTTAATCCGTAAAAGGGAGGGGGTAAAAGTACTTCAAAAATTTATTAAGTTAATCATGCAATATGCCTAATAAAGTGCTTGGATTTTAACATGTTTCAAATGAATGCTAGTTAATATTATGTCAAGGTAGAATGTAGGTCTTACTTTTTCTTTCTGTGACTATCA
This sequence comes from Avahi laniger, assembly GCA_963575035.1. Lineage (NCBI taxonomy): Eukaryota > Metazoa > Chordata > Mammalia > Primates > Indriidae > Avahi > Avahi laniger. The sequence goes on along the minus strand of CAUYSK010116370.1, from coordinate 28,966 downwards.
CACACTCCTGGTTCCACGGGCCCTGCCAACACCCCATCATGTGCCCCGTATACTCAAGTGTCTTCCATTAACAGCACTCTGGGTCCTAGATGTTCTGTAGGGTGGGAATTAGATGCATCTCAAAATTAAGGTGTCTTCTTGAGGGTTACCACTTCTATTTCTCCCAGGGATCTGAATGAGGAGAAAAATTTAACAAACATACAAACACACACAGGTTCCAGATGTTCATTATATTACTGGGGGGATAAGAAGACATTTTAGCTTTCCCAAGCATCTTTGTAAGACCAGTGCTTGGTAGGTAGAGGGTTATATTAAATATTGTGGTCAATCCACCCATAATTATTTCATTTAAATCAAAATGAATTTTTCCCCTATTCAAGTTTCCCACTACTCAACTTCTAAAGTAAGACAAGACAAAAATAAATAAAGAAGAAACCATAATAGCTTATCTTTATTATGTTTTTAACAAAATTCCATTGAATAAAGTTAAATTCATTTCCAAGTGAGGGTGCACATTCTTAATATTTATTATTAGTAGAATCTTTTTAGGAAAATCTCCATGATTCATTTTGGAATCTTTTCTTAGGCATTTTCTCTGACAGGGCCAGTCTTCTTACAGAATGCCTTGAAAAGGAAGTTTTCTGAGCAGCGTTTTCTATAAATTCTCTTCGAAAGTTTCCTACTGAGAAAATTCCCTAAGACAATGTTCCTGTGAATAAAATCACACTCTGCCTGCCAAGAATCATCATTTTGGAAAAAGAAATAACATCCTAGCGACAATCTTTTAAGTCTTAGAATCTGAGGGAACATTCAAAATATAGTCAGTATATCATATTTAAGTGGCTTCTTTCTATCTATGGCACATGATTAAAGTATTAACCAATGTTGTCCTGAGAATCAGAAAGTCATTTGGGGGGTAACCTTTCTTTAAGTGTCCAAATACAATGTAAATATATGTGTGTGTACACGCATGCTTGTGTTGGTATTTGGAATACGTCCAAAAATATCGACTATTTATATCAGGCTTGGTCCCTTGAGTCAGACACAAGTGAATTCCAGTGCTAACCCTGCTACTCAATTTCAGTATGTTCTTCATTAAACTACTAAACCGCTGTAAGTTTTAGCTTTTTATCTACAAAATGGTATCTGTGAACAAAATTGTTTGACATATGGCTGATGTATATGATAAAATGTATAAAGTCCTCAATGCAGTGCCTTTCCCATAATAAATACTCAAATGTAAGCTAGATATATATTTTAAAATAATTTACTTCAAGCAAAATCAGAAAAATATTGTCTTTTGGGCAATCTTGGCAAAGAATGTCATTTGGATGAGAAAAATTTTATTTTGTCCTTTAAACTTATTGAGGTCTTCACCAAAAATAAACTAGTTTTGATTAAACATAAACATCTTTTCAATTGTGTGTCTTTACTTTATATATTAAATTATACGTTTATGGTGTTTGTTAAGAGAACATGAACACTTTTCTATCAAAAATTCACCCCAAAATTTCAACCTTTAAAAATGTTATACACACTTCTTCATTGAAAGAAATGGTGCTTTATTCAAGAATCATTATATCATGGATGAAATTGTCAAATTAGCTTTAAAAGTCAGGCCAAATTAATGCGGGAAGAAGGTAATCAGAGAGAGCAGTTCATTAGCTCATGAGAAAGAGCAGTTAGTGTTGTCATGTCTGGGCCGAGACAAAGTTGGTCCGATTGTCCTGCCAAGGAAATGTCGTGGGGAGGAATTATATTATCCGGGAAAGAGTCTCTAAGAGGAATGTTCCTTTAAAGTCCATGCTACATCTGCTATTTTGGGTATTAAGACTATACTCCACTAAAAAGAAACTGTTACAGCTGTGCCATTTTACCAATAAAAGCCATAATGTTCTCCTACTAGTGACATGCTCTGGTCTGATCATAGCAAGTCTAAAAATATCAAGGGGAATGAATGTTAGGCATCAGTTGTTTCTCATTTTCATGTAATTAGTCTACCCCAAACCAGAATTTGGGATCTGTTTTGGACTGTCCTGGAATTTTCCCTGAAGTATTCTCTACCAGCTGCCCAAGAAGCTTTGGATGAGCTCTTGGAAAGTTATAGACTTAGACTCCCAGAGATGGGATAGGTCCGGGATTTGGCTGCTATTTAGAGGACTGAGTCCAGATAAGTTTCAGACCTCTTGGGTGTAACAGTGACTGCAGTTCATCAGTAAGATAGAGACACTTTGAGTGTCTGGAGCTGGAGTTGATGGAGATCCATCCTGGATTGTCTAAGGCGTAAACTCCCAAATCTCTGAGAGGTTGCAGCTGTCTTATTGCAAATCCACACATCAAGGGTGAAGAAAGAAATCAGAGGACCCAAACAGGTGTCCCAATGCATTCAGCTTTGTGAGAGACACCATAGTGAACTAAGGTTGAGAATTATCTTCTGGAAAAAGCTAAGAATCTCATCCAGAGGTGGTTGGAAAGGAATTGTGATCAAAGTTGATTATGTATGGAACTGTATGGATGGAATGGGACAAGTCATAATATTTTCAAAACTCTCTAAGGCAAAGGATTGAAGTTGGAGAAGTGTGGTAGATCAGTGCATTCATGGTCCCATTTGAAGACTATGTTTTTTGCGAAGTGGTCTTGCAACCAATCCAATAAAGAGATGGAGTCTATTTCCTCTCCTCTTGAATCTCGAGACTTTGGTCAATAGGTTACATCAGAAGTGAATGTATGCCAGTTCCTAGCACAGGCCTCAACAGGCTTTTTGAGTTTCCACTTGCCTTTTTGTAACTTTGTCTTAGCCAGAGAAAATTCTGGGATAATGTCCAGAAAAGTGTTAACATAGCAAGTCTGTGACTGCTATCTTTGGAAAGATCTACTTTCAAGATAGGTCCTTAGCTGGCATCGAGAAACTTGGATTTTGGGAATGTTTCCACCGCCCCAATTGATAAGATTAACCCTAATAGATCACAGTTTAGGCTCACTGTGCCTAAACTGTTTGTGCAAAAAATATGGTTTTTGTTGAACATCTACTTTCATTGTGAGATTCTGTAATTTCGGTATGAGCCAAGCAGAGAATGCTTATGGGACCCACCTCTAAAACAAACTCTGGGCACTGAGTCTCTAATGAGCTTCCTTGGTAGACAAAATTTCAGATGTGTTGTCACAATTCATTGCTGGGATAATTAGGCACATCCTGTGTGATTTCACCGAGAGAGGACTCTTGGAAGCTTATGCCTGGTTTTCTCAGGACTTTGTCCCATATGCCTTTTGCTTTTGCCAATTTTGCTTTGTATTTTTTTCCTATAATAAGTCATAGCCATGAGTATGACTATATGCTGAGATCTGTGACTCCTAGAATCACGGAATATAGGGAAGAATCTTGAGGAACTCTGACATAGTCTATTGAAGAATCAGAGACCACATGAAACAGAGAAAATTTTCCCACCTGAGCCCATCAGCTAACATCCAGCTGACCGCCAGATGTGTGCATGAGTCTCCGATAAACTTCCAGAGATAGGAGAAAATCTGAATTTGTTTTTTATTTAGTGATAATGAATATAGTATTGGCCAGACAAGGTCAGCCAAGATCAGCAAATTCTGTAAACTTGTGAGACCAGCCAACCTGTAAACTCATCAGAAATAATATAATTGTTGTTTTAAGACACTAAGTTTTAGAGTAATTTGTTATTCATCAATAGCTAACTGATAGAAGAAACCTATAAATTAAGTACAAGATAACTGAAAGTCTTCAGAACAGAGATTAAAATTGATTGGCAAGGGAAATAGTTGAAGAGTTCTTGGTTTGACAAAAATCCAAATCTTTTGCACATTAATCAGTAGGTTAACTGAACGAGATGTTTCAAGCCAAAGAAATAGAATTGGTTTTTAATATGATAAAAATGTTTTCCATAATTTGGCATGGAATATGTAAGTTCCCTTTTAATTAGGGCATAGGTATAAGACCTTTCTTTGACACAACTTTTTACATTCTAATTGCCTCCAACTTTAATCATGAAACTTGCATTTAACGACAGTTATCCATAAAGGATGGGCAATGTTTCTTGGATGACTTTAATAAATACTAATATTTAAACATTATCTTTGGCTCTGTTTTGTTGAGGCATTTTCAGATCTAAAAAACCCAAACTATAGTGGGATCAGCTGTTGACCCTTTAGTAATTTCTAACATCACTTTGAAGATGAAATATTTGCATCCTTCTGAAATTATCCTGCCAAAATTTAGGCTAAATGAAAAGAATAGCAACATTCTTTCATTTGTTATTTTGAATTGAACCAAAATTGTGTAGTATATAAATATATAACTTAAAAATTACTGTAAAATAGGAATAAATAGATAATACCTGCCAATAAAGAGCACTCAAGAAATAAAATATACTGTAGAACTATAAAATAGAGCCTGATAAATATCACCATTGCAAATCAAAATGGGGAAAACAATTTCAATTTTTTTCTTGGAAGATACACTTGCTATCTATTTTTGAAATCTTGGAAAAGCTGTTAAGTTCACAGGTTCTCATAATTTTTGTCAGAAGCACTCTTGACATTAAATTAATTAATGAAAATAAGTAGGAAACTTCCTGGATTCACCCAAATGTGCTTTCTCATAATTAGATTATTTCATGTAGATTCATTATATTTGACTTCATTAATCTCAACAGTTCATTTTGACCCAGCACATTAAACATATATATTTTTTCCCAACAGATATATAAGAGATAAATTGGCAAACACTAAAAAACACATTGGAGGGTTTGTTAGGGAGTACATTTCAAATTAATGAAGCAGAAATTTTAAATTATGATGGCTTCCAAATATAAACAATTTTCTATATTTTAGTAGATGATTTTTTCCTGGATCTGTATGGCATAAGCTAAGATTTTTGGTTATTCTACTTACTAGTTTCCTAAAGAATTACTGTATTTATTTGACAACCCTCCCACACACACCCCTAGCAATCAAATTGTGATAGTTAGTTTGGCATTAAATATCTGACTGGTTAGCTCAGCTAGTTAGTAATACATGCTATTATCAGCACCAGTGATTAGCATTTCTTCATTTAAAATCAAGTAACCATGAAAACTCTCTTCACAGAGGCAGCTGAGGAACCACCACAGAAAAGCTAGAGACATATGTACAGTCTGTCCTCTTTTTGTCAAGCCATAATCAGTCAGGCGCAATCATGTTGGTGAAAATGGGTAGTATTAGGTGGACAAGTAGCAAGCGCTTAATTAAAAGACTTCAAACTAAATTTCAAGCAGCTATTAACAAAAGTCCTCTGTTCCATCAAGTCATGTAGATTAGGCATCCATATGTGCAAGAAATGAGTGAAAATTATTGAGATGAGAATGATTACAACTTAATAAATGTTTAACTTGGTATGCAGTCCTACTTGTTATTTGAATCAGTCCTTCCTTCTTGATCTCAGAATGATACTTCTTTTCATTACAGGTCAATAATGCATAAGAATTAAAGAAGAAAAACAATTTATGTTGTTTTGGAGAATCTTGGAAAGAAGAGATTTAATTCTTCACAGAAATCAATGCACATATATAAAATAAGAAAATTATGCAAATTTAGAGGAAAAAAGTACATGACTTGTATAGCTCTTTCATAAAACATGGAAAATGAGATCTGGAATGTATTTAAGATACAATAACATCATTGCATATTAATTTGAGTTTATTCTCCTAGAAACAAAAATCTGTAATTACCACGAAGTGAACTTGTAACTGTGAAATCTCATATCACAAAGTGCCTGTGCATTAACCTGAGATAAATACATAATTATAATAGATTAAAGAGAAATTACAGAGATGGTGGAAATTTGAGAACCACTCTTGGCTCTCTCTTCCCTGAATCCCCACAGAGGCGACTCAATTGCAAATGGAAGACAAATCACTTTTCATCTGGAAATCATGAAGTTTTTGTTTTGTTTTGCTTTGTTAAATAATTTCCTAGTTAGGTACTGGGAAGGATACCTAGTCTAAAAGTTTAAATTAACCCAAGACAAATGTGATGATTAATTTTATGTATCAACTTAGAGAGCTTTTTTTTTTTGGATGAGATTAACATTAAAACTGGTGAATAGTGAATTTTGAGGAAGTAGATTGTCATGCATAACATGGATGTGTCTTGTTCAATCAGTTGAAGGCCTAAATATTATAGAACCAAAAGATGGACCTCCCTGAGCAAGAGGGAGATTCTCCAGTAGACTGTCTGCCAACTTCATCTGCATGGTGGGCTCTTGGGGGTATCTGCCTGGGACCTTTTGGACGAGAATGTACTATCAGCTCACTAGGGTCTCCAGGCTGCCAACCTTCAGACTAGAACAGCACCACCAACTCTCCAGGGTCTCCAGCCTGCTGGCCCACACTGCAGATTTGGACTTGCCAGCCTCCATGATCATATGCACCAATTTCTTACAATAAATCTTCTACATACACATAGAACCAATAGGATGCATGTATATATATTAGGGATGTGTGTGTGCATAGATAGATAATGGATATACAGTAGCCCCCCTCCACCCTTATCCACAGTTTTGCTTTCCATGGATTCAGTTACCTGTGGTCAACCATGGTTCAAAAATATTAAATGGAAAATTCCAGAAATAAACAATCCATAAGTTTTCAATTGCACACTGTTCTGAGTAATGTGATGAAATCTCATGACATCCCACTCCATCCTGCCTGGGATGTGAATCATACCTTTGTACAGTGGATCCACACTGTATGCACTACTCACTTGTGTAGCCATCTCAGTTTTCAGATTGACTGTTGTATTATCACAGTGTGTGGAATCAAGGAATCCTTATTTTATTTTGTAAGGGCCCCAAAGTGCAAGAGTAGTGATGCTTGCAATTGGAATAAATCAAAGAGAAGCCCTGAAAATGCTCCCTTGAAGTAAAAAGCTGAAAGTGCTCAGCTTCATAAGGAAAGAAAAAAATTATATGCTGTCGATATCTATCTTTTACCTGTGAAATTGTGAAGAAGGAAAAGGAAATTCTTGCGTAGTGTATATAGGGTTTGATACTATCCACTTTTTCAGGGATCCACTAGGACTCTTGGAACGTATCCCCTGTGCATAAAGGGGGACTGCTACACACACACACACACAAACACACACACGTGCACGCACACATCCCATATTGATTCTGTCTTGTCTGGAGAACCTTGACTAATATAGATTTTGGTACTGAGAGCAATTCTAGAGAAAGAGAATCTTAAGGATGTATTAGAATCCTGACTACAGTAAATATAAATGGCCCAGACTTTTGGGTAGCTAAAAGATGGCCCTCTAAATATGGAAGATCTCTAATGAGTTCCATGAATGTTGCAGGGTCCCAAGCTTAGGTCAAAAGCATAAATAGGAACAGTTAAGCTGCCATTGCTCTGTGTAACAGTAAACCTAACATCAAAAGACTTGGAGAGTTGAGTCCATTATTGTTAGCCCTTGGGCAAAAATAGCCATTGGCTTTCCTCCTGGGGAAGCACTAGGCCACTGTACCACCTTCATTGCTTCTCTGTATCCTTCTAAAACTAACAAAATAGACAAGGCACAGCAGTTCAGCTGTTGCTCCCAGAAGCTTCTGAAATGGGTTTGGAAAGCAATGCAAGCCAAGGATATACAACTCCTATTTTATTTCACATCTTAAATTAGCCCAGCTCTCTGTCCATTCTTGCTTATCAAGAGTAACCTGTATCATCCACATAATAAAAGTCCAGCAATGTTAAAATCCTCACAGTTCAAAGCTGGACCACTTTCCATTAATACATTCAAATAAAAAATAAGTGCTGTTAATAAATTCTTCTCTTCCCTTGAAAAAATTGAAGACTCATGATTCTAGGCAGATGGCAGCATTGGTAAAGCTATAGTTTTGGAATCTCTGTGAATCCCTATTTAAAACCAGATAGAACAACTAGATTGCAAATTTAAAATCCTATGTATAACCCTTTTAATAAAAATGCCAAGGTAACCCCAAAACACAAGCAAGTGAAAACAAACCTTTCAGAGGAACAAGACTTCATGGCTTCAGCATTTGTGTAGGAAGACATAGGGAGGGGCACTCTCTACCTTACCTGAGAAGAGAAACATCTGAAAACAGCCAGCAGGTATTTATAGACAAGCAGGGAGGGCCAATTTTGAAACAGTAGCTGAAACTGGCAGGAGTTTTCATCTAATGTAATAGCTGTGAGTGAAAGGGATTCACCATAAAAAGATGAAGGAGACAGAGCCACCTGGCTTCTAAGAATTGTTGAAATGTACCAAGGCAGGGCTCCCTTCCAGGACTGAGCCTCCTACTGAAGAGAAACTAACAGAAGTGAAACAAAAATTGAGCAGTACAGTGGAAATGGGAAAGGAATTAAAAAGTCCATATAGAATCGGGAGGGGGCTAGAAACAAAAGTTTGCAAAAAACAAAGTTGCTGTAATTTTGAGCATTAGAAGAAAATACCAAATGAGGGTGCTTATAAATTTAGAAAAGTTATCTTAAAACACTGCCTCCTTTCAAAAGTTAAGAAAAAACAGTTTCACAAAAAAATGAGCAACAGAAAGCTCTCAAAGTCAAATCCCATGCAAAGATATTTTGAGGAAAAAAAGAAACAAGAAGCAGAGTAACATCCTCACACACAATAAAAGCATACTTGACAGACACACCCAAAACTCAGTTCAAAACCACAACCTCGTCATTCGAAATGAGATATAGGGTGCGAGGGCAACATAAATCAGACACAGAACTTCAGAAATTAGGTTAAAAAGAAACAGGAAAATGCTAGAAATTTTAAAAATTATTTCAGAATTGAAGGCAGTTTGAAGAAATACAAGAACAAAAAAAATTACTTGATGACTTAAGAGAGAGATAGGTAAAAAAAGAACAACATTTATAAATCAAAATAAACTAAGAAATGGGCAAAAAAAGATTTGAAAGAAAGGGACAAACATTGAACATAGGCAAAGAACATTAAAATATGGGCAACATTAGTTTCTGAAGAACTAAATAAGAAAATAAAGCAAATACCAATAGATTCAGATTTAGATCGACAGGTAGACAGATCGATATGCATGCAGATATTTATAGATACAGATATAAGGAAAATAGTAGCTGTTATTTTTGTATTTTCATTTCCTGTTAATTAACATTAATTGTGCATTGATCTCATTTCCAGCATATTTGTTAAATTCTCTTTTTGGCAATTTATTTCAGCATTCTATATCAACAACTATAAAAAATGCTGATAATAGCAACTGTATACATTCCTTACCAATCCTTATGACTTGTATTATACATTTTCAGATGTATTCACTCAGTAAGTCCTTTATTATGTTATTAAATAGAAAAGACTATGGTGAATTTACCTGTTTGGGTCTAAATTTAAAGGGAATACTTTTAAAGTTTCATGGTTGTTTGTAACATTTTGAAGATTATCTTTAAAAGACAAAAGAAAGTCCACAGTACCCCTAGTTTATTATGTATTTATGTACTTTTATCAAAAATGAATGTTAAATTTATTAAATACTTTTTTCTGTGTCTGTGGAGATGATCACATACCTTTTCTTTTTTAATCTGTTAATGTGGTAAAATACATGATTTTATATTCTAATGATAAACCAGTCTTGCATTGCTACATGTTTAACCCAATATTGTCATATATTTACTTATTTACTTTGTCAGATTGGTTTAGGATTTTTGCCTTTACACTCATGGATGAATTGATCTATAATTTAATTTTCTCACACTATGATTTTTGGGTTTTGTAACTGAGGTTATACCAGCTCCATAAAATAAGTTGTTCTTTCCTCTTGGAGATTTTGTGTCAGAGTATAATTGTTCCTTAAATGTTCTGTAGAGTTATTTTATTTGTGGAAAAGATTACAAATACAAATACAATTTTTAAAATTGATTTCAGAAACATTAAGTTCTTCTGTTTCTTCCTGAGTCTTTTTAAAGATATTAATATATATACACATATACAAGATATATATATTTTTTTAAAAATAGATATGTATATTCATATGTATTTTTTCATTTTACTTATCTTTTCAAATTTATTGGAATAAAGTTATTCATAATATAATTTTATTATTTTTTTATTCTCCACTAAGTCTATATCTATGTACCCTACTTTGCTTTTTCACATTGGTTTCTTTTTTGGATCTTCTCTATTTCTTTCTGATCAAACTTGCCATACTAGTTTTATTAGTAGTATTTTCAAAAAAACAACTTTTGGTTTTTGAACCTCTGCATTTTATTATTTTTGTGCATTCATGTTCCTATTTTTGCTGTTACCTCAAATTTATGCTCTCTTTGGGTTTATTCTTTTGTTCTTTGTCTAATTCAGTGGCTCTCAACTAGAGGTGGTAGTATCACATACCTGGGGGAATTTAGAAATGTGTGGAGGTATTTTCTGTTTTCACAGTAACTCTAGAGTGCTATTGGCATTGGATGGATGAAGACCAGTTGTTATTTATCCTGTAATGTGTGGGACATTCCTGTGAAACAAAGAATTGTTTCTTCCCAAAGGCCAATAACACACCTGTTGAGAAATTCTGGCTAACTTTGTAATTGAATGCTTGCCCATTTATTTTCCTAAGTATTTAAGGCTACACATGTCCTTGTATGAATTGTTTTCCACTAGTTTCATTATTTCCCATATGCACAATATTTTTATTATCATTTAGTTTTAAGTATTTTCTACTTTATCTTATATTTTCTTCCTTGACTGGTTGAAAAAAAGGTTGATTTTTAAACTTCATTTAAAAATGGTTAACATGCAGGGAAATGAATACATATTTTTTTATTTTAATTTAATTAATATTTCTTTTATCACTATCTGACTTACCTTTATAGTAAAAGAATGTAGAGTGGGTAAAAAACTCAATATTTAAAATTTGTTGAAAATTTCTTTGTGTTCTGCTATGAAGTCAATTTTCACAAATGTGTTTTTCAAAATAAATATATATTATCCAATTATTGGGTGTATTGTTCAATATATATGTTGATTAGCTCAAAGTTGTTCAAATTTTACATATTGATTTTTTTTTGTCAAAATATGTGTCAAAATAATAGTGGAATTGTCAAATTCTTCTTGCAGTGTTATCATATTTCCTCTAGAAACTATGTTATTACTCGCATAACAACTTAAAATTATTATGTCTTCATGGTGAATTGAATCACTATTTTGTTGTGGTCCTCTTTTGTCTATAGACATATTTTATGCCTTAAGGTATATTTTGTCTGTTTATAACATAATATACCATTTTTCCTTTAAGTAGTACTATTTTGTGATATAGGATTTTATTCTTTTGGTTTTGAGATGTCTAATGTCCTTGTTTATCCTTGTCTCTTCATAAAATTAGAGCTAGATTTTTAAAAATTAGTCATTCTTTGTTTTTATTTTTTGCAGGAAAATAAAATATATTTACTATTGTGTTGAAATTTAATATATTTAGATTTATTTCTATTCATTTCTTTCTTTTTCTTAACCAATACTTAATTTTTCAGAATTGAATGAAATTATTTTTTGTCATTTTAATTTTTCCTATTCTGGTACAGATATTTATATTCTCCATTATTTTATTGATTCTCTCTAGAGATTATAATATGCATACTATGTTAGCAAATTCTAAAATTAATCTTCTCTCTGTATTTGTTGTTCTGCAGTTTCAGTATGATTTGTCTAGACATAAATTTATTTTATTTATGTTGCTTGAAATTCTTAGAATCAGTTTTAGAAAACTTCAACTCAGAATTGTGATTACTTATTATCAATTTTGGAGAATTCTCATCTCATCTATCTATTGAATATTATCTCTCTTCTATTCTCTCTATTATCTCCTTCCTGAATCCCAATTAGACATACATTAGACAATAATTATGTATCTCACTTCTCCTTTAAATTTTCCATCTATTTGTTTTCCTGTTCTACATTTTGGGCAATTTCTTCTGATTTGTCTTCCATTTCACTAACTCTCTATTTAGCTACATCTAGTTTACTGTTTAGTCCATTGACTAAATTTTAATTCTGATAATTACATGTTTCATTTCTAAAAGTCCTATTTTGCTCTTCTTCAAACGTGAAGAATAGAATTTTTTATAGAATCTTTGTTATATTTTCAATTTTTAATTTCTTAAACATAATTTGTATATTTATTTTATGATCTGTAACTGATAATTCTAACATCTGAAGTCCTTGTGGGTCAGATTCTGCCGTTAGTTGTTTTGCTGATTCTTGCTCATAATATTTTATTCTTTAAAATTTTGAGCTCTTGTTATACATTTTTTTAAAATTTTGAGCTCTTGTTGATTGGCTCTATAACTTTGAGAATACTTTAAGGTCTGGATTGAGGGTATGTTCCTTCAAGGGAAATTTACATTTGCCAGGTGACTGAAGCAGTGTCATAATTCTGATTGAGTTGTTTTTGACAACACAAATAGTGTTGATTTAATACTCAAACCTAATTTAGTACAGAATTTTCATTACAGAATCTAGGGGAACTTTTCCACCCACCACACTGTGCCTAGTCCAAAGCAAATTATTCTGCCATTTATTTTATGAGTGAGTTGTTTTTTTTGTTTTTTGGTTTTTTTGCAGTTTATATACTTAGGAAGTAGACCTTGGGAATCTTATGTTATGTAGGAGGATCTTGGATCAGAAGTGCTACCTTGTATGTACCTTGAGTTTTAACTTTAGTCTCCTACACAACTGTTTAAGCTAGAAGACTAAGTCAAGAAAGCAAGTAAATGCTTCCAAGACAGCTATTACCTTCAGCACTTACTTACCTCTCTGATACCTGTTTTCTTTAATTGTTGGCTCTCAAGCAAACCCTCACTTCCTTGTTACTTCACCATGAATTTTAAAAGATGGTTGTCATATTTTATATTTTTATCAGAATTTTAGCTCAGTTGGTGGGTTTTAAAGGGTATTTAGTCTACCATGTTTCTGGAAAAAGAACTCTTGCCAGGAATGATGGCCCACACCTGTAATCCCAACAACTTGAGAGGCTAAGGTGGAAGGACCACTTGAGCCCAGGAGTTTGAGGCTGCATTGAGCTATGATTGAGCCTCTGCATTCCACCCGGACCACAGAGCGAGATCCTGTCTCAAAAAAAAAAAAAAAAAAAAAAAAAAGGAATTCTTGCCTCTCATGTGAGCCCACTCTAATTGGCTTTTCTCACACTAGAACTCCAAAACTATCTGGACAAGTTCATCAGTGATCTCCAAGTTGCAAGTCCTCATCCCTTCTTGATCAATCTGAGACATTTTCAACCAAAGATTATTTTGTCCTCCTTGAACAACTTTTATCTCTTCTCTGGGATACCTATCTTTTCTTAAAAAATTATTTTTCTATGTCAACAATCACTCATTCTTAGTCTCCTTTGTAGGATTATCTTCATTTTCCAAGCACTAAGACTTTTTTGTTTTCTGTGTTGATATCATAGAGGATTTTATGCAGCTCAATGACTTTAAATTAAATTTTTACGTAATTGACTCCTTATTTAAATCTCTAGGCTTGGCTTCATCCTCAAACTCACAATTCATATATTGACTTGTCTAGATAACATCTTCAGTTGAATGCCTCATAGATATTTCATAAATACCAAAGTTCTTATCTTTCCCTTCAAATCTTTTTCTCCTATAGTATTTCACGTTTCAGTTAATGACGATTCTATTTTCCAGTTATTTGGGCCTAATACATTAGAGTCATTCTTCACTCTCTACTTCTTTACTTTCTACATTTAATCCATCAACAAATCTTTTTGATTCTGTCCAGAATCCAACCTCTTCTCAGCACCTCCATGGCTACTAATCTGGTCCAAGCCACCATCAGTTTTCCCCAGAAACATTGGAATAGTCTCCTAATGAGACTTTTTCATCCACCTGGAATTAATCCACCACACTTAATCTAAAATAATGTAATGATCCCTCCTTAATTGTGGGGGATTGGTTCCAGGAACCCTGCAGATACCAAAATCTGTGTATGCTCAAGTCCCTTATATGAAATAGTGCAGTACTTGAATATAACCTATGCATATCCTCCTATATAAATGATTTAAAAATCATTGCTAGATTACTTATAACACCTATATAAAGGTATATAAATAGTTGTTATACTGTCCTTTAAAATTTGTGTAATTTTTATTGTTGTAGTGTAACTCTTGATTATTTTTTTCTAAATACTTTTCATCTCCAGTTTCATCTCCAGTTAGTTGAATCTGCAGATGTGGATTCTGCAGGTGTGGAGGGCCGACTGTATTTTTAAAAGCAAATGTCAAATTAAGTTATTCGTCTCCTCACAACCCTCAATTTGTTTCTTTCTTTCTTTTTTTCTTTCATATGGAGTAAAGGCCAAGATCTTACAAAGAACCAAAAGACCCTATCTAATCTTCTCCCTGATCCTTCACTGATTTGATACCCTACCATGGTCCCCACTCACTCTAATCTTGCTTTGTTGGTGCTTTTATATTCTTCAAAGATACCAAACATGCTTCAACTCCAATATTTTTACTCCTTCTATTTCTTCTGTCTGTGATGCTATAAAAGAGTTTTTTGCAATATCACTTTATTTTTTAACAAAAATAAAGGCTTTCCTTAACATACTGTCTCATTGTTATTCTTCATTTCTTAACACTTAACCACCACAAACACACACACACACACACACACACAAACACACACACACACAAACACACACACACGCACTCCCTTCAGAGTCTATCTTTCCCTCCTGAAATGTATATTCCTGTCTATTCCAAAGTTCCAGATGGGAGGCAGCGGATAAACCTTCTGTGGTTTTTTATTATAACTCAACCTAACTGTGGTTTCTAATAACTTGCTCCTTACTATCCCAGACCTGAGGATTTTGATTGCATATTCCCTCCTCAGGGATGCAGGCAGCTTCTTAAGTCAAACTACTGTGCCTCTGGACCTGTCAGGACAATCAGGGTTTGCACAATAGCTGGGCAAAATAGGGGAAAAGGATAGATAAGGGAGAGACATTTGAAGGCTTCTGATAGGTTTTAAGGCCTTAAAATTCGGAGCATTTTTATACTTTCCAGTACATGCTATTCTTTTTTGTTAAGAGTTATCTAACTTTGTCACTAACTGACTTAAGGTAAAATTATTTTTAAGCCAAAAATGGAGCTATAGACTCACTAGGGAGGGTATTTTACGTATAGAATGTGAAGACTTTAATGTATAGAAACTGTGATATTTGAAACTAATAAATTTTAGTAAGTATATTTCATCATATGTATGTATGGAGCTGTTAGATAGAACGGAAAACACTTATTTTGTATATAGAATCCACCGGGGAGTATTTTAAAACAAATATAAGAGACGCCCCCTTGTGTTTGATTTGTCATGGTAAAATAGATTTGAGAAAACTTTTCATTTCTTAAACTAAGTTTTAGATATGCTATTATTCTATAAAAAATTTAAAAATTGCCTAACATTTATTAGGCATCTACAAGGTATTATTATATACTTAAAATACAATCTCTGGCTTTTAAGAAATTATTTTCCTACGAGTAGAATGATCTTCCTTTACTTTTCCCTCTGGTTTGTGTTCACATAAATATTATGAAAAACAACTATTCCAACAAAAAATTTATGTTTGAATCCAACCACTCCCTTCCACCACCACAAATGATAGTTACGGTTGTGGACAGTGAACACACACACTCGTGAAATATTTGATAGATTTCAAAGTGCTTTCACATAAAATATTTCCCTTGTTTCTCAAAATAATCCTGTGAAGTATGTAAGCAAAGTGTACATCCTTATCTTTGAAATGTGAAAACTGAAGCTCCCTAACTTAAGTAACTGCTGGGAACTATACAGCAAGTCCATTAGAAAAGTTAGACCTGTACCTGGCCCCAGTCCTTTAATCACTAAATGCTGAGCTTGGACCTATGAGGCTTGACAGTGAACATGTTTTCTCAATTAATCCTTGTGACCCATATGTGACACATGATTTTTGTCTACAGAACAAAATACTAGGTCAACCTAGAAAACTATGGACATTACATATAATATATATAACATATTACATATATCTGTGTGTTATTACATGTGTAGTTTTGTACCCCTTAACCAAAAATACAGTTAGATAGGAGTGAGTTATAGTATTTGATAGTCCAGTAGGGAAGTTATAGTTAATAATTTATTATATATTTCAAAATAGCTAGAAGAGAAAAACAGTAATGTTCCCAACACAAAGAAAAGACAAATGTCGAAGGTGATGGATATTCCAATTACCCTGATTTGATCATTATACAGTGTATACAGGTATTGAAATATCACAAGTACCCCCAAAATATGCACAATTATAACATAGCAATAAAAATTTTAAAAAATATATCCATGTGCACATGAAGGTGTGATCATGTGTGTGTGTATGTTATCTCTATAAGCTGCCATCTATTCAAATTTAAACAATCAGGTTTTCAGAATGATAGTTTTGATAAGGAGAAAATTTCAAAATATTTAATGTTTAATATGACTAAATACTAGAAACACTTAGCAATTTCAACTATATTGAATTAAGAAACATCGAAAATCCAAATACTAACAACTTTGGGTATCTTAATATCCTAATAAGAGCTGGGAAGATTTACGCAAAAGATGGGTAGCCATGAATACCTATTGCTGATTGCTACATTACTAAAATCTTCAATCTGGTTTGGTCCTAAAAATGAAAGAAAATTCGTAATTCACCAGAATGTTTCCAAAATTATCTTAAGTGCTGAAATGGATGCCCTTTCCATTTTATTAACCTGATGCCTTTTGTGAATCTGGGTCACTTATTATTGTATTATTGCAGTGATGGACTTGATATCATGGATCTGGTTAGCTCATCATTCCAGAGTTTAAGACCAAACTGGATGGAGATGAGAGGCAAGCATGTAACAGAATATGTAAAAGACAGGGAAGAATGAAGACACTGTCGGTCATAGTGAGATGACATTTGCTATCTCATGAAATGCTACTTCATGATCATTTGGAGGGATATATCTATGCTCTTTGATTTGATGACAGAATAGTGATTTCTTCTCATAGGGAAGATTTTAACAGCCTCTTTAGGGTGAGAAATGGATCAAAAATCTCACCTTAGCCAACTTTAGCTCTGTAGGCTGTCTGCTGCTGGGATGACTCAGAAACACCTGCACTGAGAGGGCTGCTCCCAACCTTCTTGGTGGCTACAGGGAGCTCATTACGCTTAAGGGCGGGGGACCATGGAGAGCATCCACACATTCTCTGGAGAATTCGGGTGCTACCTTTGTATCTTTCTGAAATAACTGCTGTATGTTTCATTGTGGATCTGGTTGGGACATGTTGATTTTGTTTTGTGTTGGTGGTTGTGATAGGCTTTTAAAAAAATTCAGTCTGAATGAATCCTTTGTCTATTTTCTGCTAGGTAGCGTAATAGGTAAAAGATTTATTTGTTGATTTTTTTAAAAAAAATAATAATTAGATGAGGTAAGGAGTCTCAGTAAGCTTGTACTTATCAAGGCATGAAACCTGACCACATAGGTAATCCACCCTTGCACTGTCCCAGGAGGCCAATTCAGGTCACCCCACTGGGTGGGTTCACTAGAGGGAAAGGGTGTGCACAGTGACATGCTGCATTCCAAACAACCCACTTCTACCCCTTCATAATGACGAGAGCATCACCTAGGGGACTGGACTTTAACAGCACAGTATGTAAGTCTCATGTGACTTCCTGGCCCCAAATAGAAAGCATAGACTGATCTTTATGGGTTCTTGCTGAAGGGCCACTTGTTCTTATTATTTTTCCATTGCTAGCTCAGGGTGGTGCAGAGCATGGCAGAGGGAAGGGGGCGAACTATAAATATATGTATGTGAAGTGTGGTGTGTGAGAGTAAGTGTGCTTGTGTGTGTGTGAGAGAGAGAGAGAGAGAGAGAAAGAGAGAAACAGGAAGAGGGAGAGAGAGAGAGAGAGAAAGTATGCCAAGAAAAGACTCTTTTCAAAATAGTAATCAACATTATTTACAACTTTTCCGAATAAATTGTATACAGCATTCTTAACCCAAAAGTCCAAAATCTGAGATGTTCCAAAATCCAAAACTTTTTGAGCGCAGACATGAGATACTGACACCTTTGCTTTCTGATGATTCGATGTACACAAACTTTGTTTCATGCAAAAATTTATCAAATATATAGTATAAAATTACCTTCATCCTATGTGTATAAAATGTATATGAAAGAAACATAAATTTTGTGTTTGGACTTGGGTTCTATCCCTAAGATATCTCCTTATGTATATGCAAATATTCCAAAATCTGAAAAAAATCTGAAACACTTCTGGTCCCAAGCATTTGGATGAATGATAATCCGTATAGCTGAATTGCCATCTGACAAATCTATACACAGAGTGATGTGATACATATCGATGAGCTTTCACTTTATGTATCACATTGAAAGCAATAGAATTCTGTTTCTAGGATATTAACACAAAGTGTGTGTGTGTGTGTGTGTGTGTGTATTTAAAATTGATTCCTCCTTTAAAATGTCCATGCTCTTCTCTATAAATTAATCAGTCTGGAAGCCTAGTAAGAAGACTAATAAACAGAGTCACATGTGATTTTTGGGAGGCCAGAAAAGGAAAAGCAGTTAAAAAAAAACCACAGAACTATCTAACTTAATAGTACAAACGATACAAAACAAAACAGTACAGGCATAATTCTTTGACTGAAAACTTTCCAATTGGTAAATTCTGGACCATGAAGACTTAATAAAAGGTCACTCAAGGGCAACTGGCACATCTACCTATTACCAGTGCCCCACAGGGCTCTGCCCTGTACCCTGTACCGTGGCAGCCCCTGACGCCATCCTGCCAGGACACTCCTTCCTGATCTTTCACCTTTGTCAAAGGCCTGAGACCTTGAAGTAGGACTGGCTACAAAACTTTGGAGCTCAGTGCAAAATGAAAATGAGGGGTCCCTTTTTAGAAATTATTAACAATTTTAAGACAACAACAGCAGAAAATTAAACCAAGCATTAGGACTTTGTTTGTGTGGGGCCCTGCACAATATAGCGCCCTGTACTGCATAGGGTACATGCCCTGAAAATGGCCCTGCCTGAGTTATTTCACTGTTTTTCCACTGGGTTATGGCTATTTAGCTTGTTACTCTTTCCTTCGCCATTGGTTACAACTCATACCTCATACTTGTTAGTATACCTTGAATACTATTCTGCCTTATCTCTTTTAATAAGATTCAATTCAGTCTTGAAATTATACTTGCTAATGGGTAGCTCTAGATCAATGTCCACAGCAAATCTGTTTGGCCTCTCAAGATCCTAATCTAATTCTAATATGCCAGCTCACCAGCACTTTCTCTCTCCTACTCATTTCAATAAGAACAAGGCAAAAAAATTCTTCATTTACCTTTGTTTTGCAATATGTCTCAATCAATTTCCGGTCACATGCTCATGAAGGAAACAGAGAACTCTGCACAAATTGCTTTGGCTGTCTGAATTTGCCTGAATTCTATTTTAAGTGAAAAGATTTTTACTCAATTCAATATCCTCAACTTCAAAAACATTTTAAAGTTATCAAATAGATACCAATGTGGATTTCTTTTTCACCAATTGGAAATGGAAATGATATTTAACAAGAACTAAATATATGCCGGAAACTTGTATTCCCTATCTCGTTGTATTCTTATAACAATTCTGTGTGTTGAATTTTCACATTTTCCATCAGCCTGGAGAAATGTAATGCAGAGCTGGTGGATGATTCCACTGCTGTCAACAAAACCAAGTTTCTTGGGGAGCCCCTACTGAAAAGTGGTGGATGAATGACTAGAGTCTCCTTTTAACCCCCTCTCTCCTCAGTCATGGGAGTTTGGCCACCACTCTCAGTGCCACCAGGTTTGGTGCTTCTTATGTCATTGTCAACACATTCTGGCCCCACTCTCCTGACCTCCATGGTCCAGTTGAGGTGTTCTGAGATGATCAGCTTCACACCATAGCCTGAGTCTGCTCTGGAACCACATTGCCAGGGGGAGATTCCTTTGTTCCCTAGCCCCGGTAGTAAGCAAGAGAACCAATTTTCATGATCTTTAAATGCTGAGAGTATCTGTCATAATTCACCCTCCTCCCTTTCCTGCAACTCAAAGTCATTTAGTCTCTTAGAATCTCTATATTCTGAGTGCTGGGAGTCCTGGGAGTACTAATGGTACTTTCCTTTTCAGTACAAAGGGTGAGTCCTTCTTCCTGCCCTATCCCCCCCAACCTCCACACCTTTCCAGGGGGGAGATTCACTGCATCTCCCCACTATATTGCCCTTATCTTCATTTGTAAATTCCTACATTACCATAATCAGCAGATCACCCCCATTAGGGCTGCAGATTTGACTCCTCTCATTTGGAGAACCCTTTGTTGTACAAAAAAGTGCCCAAGGTGATATAGATATAAAGCTGAGGGCCCAGAATACAAATTCACATCTATGTCAAATGTCCAGGCTTTTTTCATTTATTCTACATGGTTTTTCACTTAAGGGTTTAGAAGATGTGGCAGACAGACTTTAAGGTGACCCTCAAGATTCCCAATGCCCCAGTATTCACATTCTTATATAATCCCCTCCCCCAAAATGTGGGTGAGATCTGGGCGTGCTTATAGTTAATAGAATATGGCCAAAGTGACGTGATGTCACTCTCTTGACCGCTCTACATTATATAAGACTCCGTCTTGTTAGTTGGCTGGCTCCAGAGTCTCTCTGTATTAGCATTCTCCAGCGAAACAGAACAATTAGGATGTGCACACATACAGAAAGAGATTTGTTATAACCACTGGCTCACGTGGTTATAAAGGTTGGTGAGTCCATATCTGCAGTGTGGGCCAGTAGGCTGCAGACCCAGGAAAGCCAATGGTGCAGATGATGTCTGAAGACAGTCTATTGGAGAATTCCCTCTTGCTTGGGAAGGTTAGTTTTTTTGTTCTCATCTGATTGGATGAGGCACAACCACACTAAGGAGGGCAACTTGCTTTAACCAAAATTCATCCACTTAAGTGTTAATCTTATCCCCAAACACCTTCCAAGTTGACACATAACATTAACTATTACACTTCCCTATGCTGACTTTGAAGAAGCAAGCTGCTGAGTTCTACTGCCACCAGGAAATTAAGTCTTCCAACAACCTGAATGAGGTTCAGGTGGGCCCTGCCCTAGCTGAGCCCCCAGATAAGAACCCAATCCTGGCCGACATTTTGATTTCAGCCTTGCAGAAGACCTGGTTAAAGCATACCATAAATGTGTGTTGTTTTAGGCAACTAAATTTGTGGTAAATTTTTACACAACACAAAAAATACAGACATAATATATTAGAAACTAATTGACTTTAAAGAATCCCCCTCTCTAACCTAGAAATGTTCTTAATATTCCATTTATCAATATATATTGGTCTTGTATGACCTGTAATATATCACAACTATTAGTATAACCAGTGCATTTCTTTTGTCTGTTTTTCTGATCCTAAAGTATAATCATAATGTTATAGTTCTTAATAAAACTCATACATCAGTGCTTGATTGTATGTTTTCTTACTTTTCTCAACTAAATCACGGAACAAAAAATGAGGAAAGTGCACATAAAGTGCTATAGAGCTCAACCTGGTGACTGTGAAATGCTTTCTCATCTTTGTACTTACAATCACAGGACTGGACAGATGAGCCCTGCATATTTATTCCCCAGGATTTTATGTCTCCCTCGACAAACATTTCATTTTTATATCATCCTGCTCCCAAGAAAGAAAATTAAGTCTGAAAGGCAATTTCAAGCAAGTACAATGATATAATACTATATATTCTCTCCAAGTCAAAAGGGTAGAGTTAGACCTAGTGGTGCTGTAGAAACTTGTGACACGATTGTACAAAAGTACACCTCCACCCTTGGGAAATACTCTCCTATGAGCATGGCTCAACAGAGCTCCTGGGGGTATTTTGAAGTCTTATGTCATTGTTCTCTATACCAAGCATGCCAACTGATAACATCAAATTATTCCACTGATAAGAAATGTGGATCTTCTTTAGTTGTTATGATTCTAAAGCTATGAGCACATTACACATTAATTTGCTGACTGTCATAATCTTAGATAAATCTAATCTAGGAGCTTGCTTACCATTCAACCCACAGGTTAGTTCTGTTGATTTTTAAATAGAACTTTTCTGTGTGTCTTTCTTCTTTAAATTTTGCTAAAATTCAGGTGATGGGAGTAGACTAGTCTCCTACTGTTTATGCTTTTAGCCATGCTGATTCATTTATGCACCAGACAGCAAATAAAAATGTGCTATAGGATTTCCAATCCTTTTAAAGCCATAACTATGTGACCACCTCACTTTATCCTAACCTTGTATGCCTTTGTCCTTCAAGATCAGGGATCAGCAAGGACATGGCAGGAGCACTGGTAGCATCTGCCTTAGAAGGATGTTGTCATTGAATTGGGCTCCATGTTTTTTGCGAGGATGAGTCTAGAAGTGTGAGAGACCATCAGAGACAGGGTGGATACAGTTTCTGTGTCTGGCAGCAAGACCACCGTGCTAATCATAATGTTTTAACTTCCAGAATTTGGTAATTGTTAAATTAATTATGGATTTTTAAAAATGGAATTAGAGGATAAGTATCCTAAGGTCCCACTTTATTGAAGTAACTGAAAACATAAAATTTCTAAATCTACCGAATGTAGCTCAGAGTTGAATCATAATAATAGAGGGGCCCAATCCCATACCTAATTTCCAAATTAATACTTCAAGATAAATCTGGAAATCCTTAATAAAGAGAAATCCGGATGAGCTCAAGGGCCTGTGACACTGCCATAAATACGTATGATTGATCTTCCTTCTGGTCTCTCCCAAAAAGACCTGCGGGTAAGTAATATGGTGAACATATAGTGGTAAAGGGAAATACCCAGACCTTTTGGTGATTGCTAGTACCTGGATCTGAATTAGTGGAAATCTCTGTAAATCCAGACACCACCATGGTCCACTAAACAGAGTTGAAGTTTATGAACATTCTGAACAAGTCCGTCTTACAGTGGGGCCAGGAATTCAGTGAATTTGTTCATTGCATCCCATAGGAAGAAGAACTTAGCTCCTAAATGCATAATTGAAAATAAAATCCCTAGACTCCATTGGTTCTCTGAAATATGGACTGACAGCTATTATCATGGGAAGGCTCACAGAATTTTGTCCCACCCCACAAGATGAAAAAACCAAAAGCAATACTACATTCTTCAAAGGCTTAAGAGATGAAGGTGTGGTGATTCCTATATATGCTCACTTAACTTGCCTGGACGGCATGTACAGTTGAGAGTTGTAACTTGAAAAATGAAAACAGATTTACTTTAAATGAAATTAGATGGTAAACTGCAATATCCAGATTTTGTCTTTTTACTATAATAAATCATCAGTAGTTGATTCCTGCTATGTAGTTATTGTTTCTCTATATCTATCAGACATAAGATCTAAGTCACCAGAGCAATTTCTTTTCATTTGTTTGTGACAGCAATGCATGCTCGCTGTTCTGATCAGGACTACAGCATTTCTCTGTCTCTGTTACTATTTACATCTCAAGGACCTGATTTGCCTCACATACCACAAGACAGAGACTAGTTCACACTATTGATCAAAGCGGGCCAAAAGTACCTGGTGAGCAAGAAGTCACAAGTTTCTTGGTTCTTGTAAGGCAAAGATGAAACAGAGTAGAATTTCATAAAAAATTAGAAGTGTGATACTTCAGGGAAATTTTGGAAGGGAAAGGGGCTGAGAAATACAAAGATATCATAATACAATGAGAAATAGAATTTATTTTATTTTGCACTACTTTCCTCTAATAAAGAGGCATAATGTTCTTTTTTTTTTTTTTTTTGGATTTTGCAGGCAAATAATTTCAAGTGAGTTCTTTTGACCCATTTACCAAGCATCCTGTAAGGAAGCCAGCTTTGAATGTGGGTCATATAAAGAAATACTCCACAGCTGGTTCAGGCTGAAGTACAAGGCTCTGCCAATTGGACTTCATAATCTAGCAGATAAAATAGTGTTTAAAGTATCTGTGGCAGCTTAGGGTTCTGTGTGGAGCCTGTGGCAAACTAAGATAGGAGAATCACAGTGCAGAACCATAGAGATTTTGGAGAATCTATGCTCCCATTTATAAACAAATTTTTTCTCTTTTTTCTCTCTCTCTCTCTCTCTCTCTCTCTCTCTCTCTGCATCCTGCGCGCGCACACCCACACACACACACAGTTCCTGGCTCACTACTCAGTCCTTGAAATGACTGAATGCCTGACCGTGTGACTCTGTAACCCATGCTGTCCTCATGACCTGGCTCTTATCTGATCCTCCAAGTCACAAAGTTGAGTGTAAATATAGCAGCACTACATCATCAAGGAGAAAAGTCATGAAAAAAAGATCAGGATAAAGCCAGTCTGAAGATACAAGTATTCTTTATCAGCAGATTGTTCACACTTCTGCGACTCCTACATCTACTGCTATACCCGCTCTCCCTAATTCCACATTCATGGCCTCATGGTGAGTTCTCCATGACAGCTGATGGGGAAAGAAAAAAATGGAATCTGGTTTATAAATAGTCCAAAACTAAGGAAGAAATGGACTGTTGTGCAATCATAGCGATCCTTGAAGAGGGGGATGGACAGAATAGAATTTCCAGGGAGTATACTTGTCTGTAGATTTTGAAGGAAAGCTAGTCAGAATTATATATCTGTACTGATTCATGGGAAGTAACTAATGGTGTGGATAGTTGGGAATTTGGAAGAAAAGAAAGACTGTATTTTCTAGAAAGATGTCTGAGACATAGGTGGAGGTGGACTTTTAAGAATATGCCAAGGGAGAGTAATTGTGTCTCAGGTACATGCTTCCTCCAGGGCACTGACTGCATAAGACCTTCTCAGTGAGGTGTTGCACAGAACGGTTTGTTCTGTGGATGTAAATCAGTTCCTTTTCCAAGCTGGCCAATGTCTGCTCAATAGGTCATGAATGAAGTATCAGTGATGCCCAAGCCAGAGGTTATGCGTGAACAGAACAACACGTATTTCCCCTTTAAAAAGCAGATCTGGATGCAGCATAGAGGTTCCAGTTAAGATGGCTGAGTAGATGCAGCTAATGTGTGCTTCTCCCACGCAGAGGAATCTGAATAGTGAGTAGATATTCACACTACGAATAGATCACCTAAAAGAGAACACTGGAATTTAATAGAGAAGTGACAGGAAGTAGGAAAAGCATAGGACAGGGAAGTCAGGCAGCCCACTTGGCTAAGATTGGATGGGAGACAAGAGAAGAGGTTGAACTGCACAATCCAAAACAAAACCTGCTCACAGAAGGGCACAGCATGGCAGAATGAAATAAGCTTCCTGAGACCCTCACCATCCCAGTGACTGCCCATACACCTCGTACACTGCTACTACAATCAGCATTTGAGAAAGCCACCACGTAAAGGCTGTCTATACTCAAGGATCAAATTCAGAGCCTTGGCACCCAGAATCTAAGCCACATGACCAAATACAACATAGATTGCAATCACATCCTCAATAGGAAATGTCGCGCCGTGCTTGCCAGCAAGAACGACGCAACAACTTGGAGTTCTTCCGACAGCAGTTTATTGGGGCGAACAGCCTCAACAAGATGGCGAGAGACCCAGAACGGGAAGTACGGTTGACTTATATAACAGCACAAGTACATGTGGCGGAATGTGATTGGCGGGAGTCCCTGACGCACCATCAAGAGGCGGTTTCCTTTAGCGCATGCGTTAACTATAGCCAGACGAAAGCCGCGCCCCACACCTATTAGGTTGAGGGACCATCATATGTATGAATACCCCTCTGCTCTACATCCTCTGGGCCCTTAAATTCAGATATCTTTAGTGTACCAAGGGGAGAATAAATTAGAACTTGCTGTTATTCAGCTTCCACCTTAGACCCTTCCAGTATTAGAACCTTTCTATAAAGTGAACTGGACTGTAACATTGCCAAGGAAGAACCGGCAGGCACCAGGTTTCACAGATGCTCCAATGAAGCCACCAGAAAACGAGGAAAGGACATAAATCAAACATGGCGCTATAACTTATTAGCAAATTCCCAATTCATCCTCTCCTCTCATGCAATTCAGGGAAAAGGCTTTTATGGGATACAAAGAAAAAGCAGAGCTCTGGAAGCTCCATATATAAATGAGGCAAGTAATGCCACACTCAAGGAAGAAGGCTGCTCTAATGAAGATTCCTTTTTCATCTAGCATTGTAGTTGCTGGCTTGGCTTAGAGACAGTGTGTTGACCTTTGGGGTTTACATGGGCTTTTCAATTACAAAGATGCACTTTCATCTTTGGAATTCCTAGCCTTGAAATCTGCATCAGACTCTCAAATCTCCCATTCAGGATTACTTGCCCAAACAGGAGCCAGCTACAGCTGAGATGCATTTAGGACTTCCCCGAGGCATTCTGCCTTCCCTCTCTGAAGGCTTCTAAAGAACAGGAGCTCTGAGAGGAATACAAGAAACTCAGAGGAAAAAAAATCTTTTGAAAACAAGTACCTATGTGGATTCTTATTCAATCACTGTTTCTCAAAGGAGAAATTAGTTCCAAATGTGGAATTAATTTTGCACAAAGCCTCTGTACTTGTCTCCATATTCATATCTGCCATTTGGCAGTAAGACACAAATTCATCTCCTTAGAATTCATTTTCTTTCTTTTAAACATTAATTAATGAAAAATTTCTGAAAGGTAGAACATTCCCATAGCAGCAAATGCAAAAAGGGTATATAGAAAAAAATAGACCCCTCTTCCATTCTAGGCCCCAGCTACCTGTTCCTTTTGCAGAAGTTACCACTGCTGCTGATTTTCAGACAGTCTCGATATACAAACATATATATGTGCATATGTATGTGTATTTCCTTTGTTTTTCTGTCTTTCCTCAAATAGTAGTATATTGTGGATACTCTTCTGCACCTAGCTTCTTTACCATATCTATAGCTATTTGTCTATATGTCTTTATATGATATAACTTTTTTTCCCCATGGGAAAAGTGATTTAATATCCACCAACTTCCCTACCCCACCCCCACCCTCCAAGTAATTACATTCTGGGATTTCAGCTTTTCTTTCAGTTCTGAATTCTTCTGTTTTTTTTATTTTCCCCCTCCTATGAGAGGAAAGTTAAAGTACACTACAGGTCAGCAAAAACAAAATAAGTGGCCAAGGGTTCATCACTTGTTTGTCTTATATTTTTACTGCCATGAAATTGTATTTCTGTATGTCCTTCAATCCAAATATTCACTGCCACTTATAAAGTGAAGGATGTAAATGAGGATATATAACTGTTTCAGTGAACAGATTTTGTGAAGTGCCTTCTGTTTTAGCACTTTAAGTTTATCACATTTTGTTGACTTCTGACATTCCACTTTCCTAGATTATAGGAAGGATCTGTTTATGTAGTTTGTTTTTTAAATGTGCCAATGCCTGTACATTAACAAGATTTTTAAAAATAAAATTGTATAAAACATTTAATTTATTGGTCTCTTTGGGGAATCAGATATATCACCCCTGTATTACAACTGAGCCATTAATCTCATAGCTTCATTAGCTGGTTCGCTTTCATGACGCAGCTGAGAAATCAATTCTTTCTGCACAGGTCAAAGAGAAAGGCCTTTTGAGAAGTGTGCAAGTTCCTTTTGTATATTTACAAAAGCTTTATTCACTCTGTTAACTTTTTCATCATTCATAATGTTTGTCATCTTAAGATTAGTGGTAACTGGTTTTGCTTTGTTTTTAGCCTTAAAGTTTTCTTGGCTGGCTATGTGAAATACATTCCTGGACTTCTGCCCTCTTACTCTGTTCTTGGCCATTGTCAGAAGTTGGATGTCCACGTGAACCTTCTTAAGCTCCAGGTGATGTCATCTCTGATATGACCATTTTTGTCTTCTGTGTAAGCTGTATATAAATTCCCTTGTTATTTTTAATAGCTGCACAATGTATCTTGTGTGGATATAGCATAATTTATTTAACTGACATCCTATTCATAGCCACTTACATTATTATGAACCTCTTATATTACAACATTGAATATCTTTGTGAGAGTATCATTTCATAAAAGAGCAAGAATACACTAGATGAATTCCTAGAAGTGATATTTCTAGGGGGAAAATCTTACATTTTCAATTTTGATATTTGTTGCTAAATTTCACTCCCTAAATATTGTACCAGTTCATATGCTGGTAAGAACCAAGAGCTCCTATTTCCTATTACTATCAAACTTTTTGACCTTTGATCTAAGTGAATGTTAGAATTTTAATGTAGTTTTAATTTGTGTTTCTTCTAAAATAAGAGAAATTAAGCATGTATACATGCTTAAAATCATTTTATTTCTTTTCTATGAACTGTCCATTTTTCTGCCTATTTTTCTGTCATGTTTTTGATCTCATTGACTTGCAGGAGCTTCTTCTATACTAATTTTTAAATGTGTTACAAGTATTTTTTTCAAGGTTCTTAATATTGTAGTTGTTGTCTTTTAATATTATTGGCTTTCGCCAAATGGATATTTTTAAAATTTTATTTTATTGACATATTAACATTTTTATTACTTCTAGTTTTTGTGTCATATTTAGAATGTACTTTCTAATGCCAAATGTATTTTTTAATTATCTCTTTTTTTTCACTGCTTTTATGATTTCATCTTCTTTATATACAAATTTCATCTGCAATTTATTTTTTTTGTATAGGAAATTAGGGATGTATCCATAAAAAAATTTCCCATAGAGGTATATCTAGTTGTCTTAATACCATTTGTTGAATAACTCACTTTTTCTATGATATGAAATGTCACTTGTATCATAACCATTTCCCTTATATATTACATTTTGCTTTATTGCTAGACTTCTAAAATAATCTGTTCCATTACACTGCCTGCTTATTTTTTGTCCAGTAC
>CAUYSK010116366.1:0-82306 GCA_963575035.1 Avahi laniger | reverse complement strand
CCCCCCCGCAGGGTTTGGGGGGTTGCCCGTCTAACATTGTCCCAGGTTTGTTTAAACTCCCATTGTCCTTTCTGTTTCTATCCCCCCCCCCCCCCCCCCCCCCCCCCCCCGCTGCCTCCCTTCCTCCCCCAACCTGCCATTGGCCTAAATTAAGTTTTCAAAGGCTCTGTGCTGATTTTTTGCTGAAGAGCATTGAATTCAATGAAACATAATTATCGATTTAATTAAAATAGTTGCTCTGTGAGGAGCGAAGCTTTTTTAATAGCCAGTAGAGATGGAAGAGCCCTCATTCATTTCCAGTGCAGCTTCTGAGACAAATTGGCTGCTTTTTTTAATAGGCCGATTCTAAGTGTGGCTTTGAAATGGATCCTCCAGCCATTCACATGCAGTAATCCAGCCAGTGAATTGGTGCTTTTCTCACTGGCTGCCTTTCAGGACGGGAAAAAGGAGGCGCTTTGAGGCCAGAGCCCAGACTATGAGATGAATAATTCATGGCCCTCCTTCTGGGGCGGCTCTGTGTTGCTTTCTGCTTCCTTGTACTTACAGTTGAAAGGAAGCTGGTGTCGGCGACTGCCGCACTGTGGGGATCCACAGCGTTTCTTGATTTCTGAGCGGAGGAGTTGCCCAAGAGGCCCAGTGGCCATCAGAGGCAGCTTCGAGCCGAGCGGGTCCCCACCATAAGGCGGGGTCAGACAGCTAGCAGGGGAGCACTGCAAAGGAACAGGAACGGGGAGACAGAGGGAGAGGCTACGCTCCTGGGTACACTAGAGCAGCCTTCAAGGGCACGAGGAAGCAAGGCCCCCTCCTGCACCACCCTCCTTCCGCACCTGCCTCTGCAGGCAGGCGGGCCTCGGGCACTCAGCACGTCACGTCTATTAATGAAAGAGAATAATGATGCATCCTCGGAGAAGACCGTAATGAGGTGATGACATTTTTAATTAAATGCCTTATGTAGATTATTAATCCATTCCTCCTGGAAAGATAGACAGTGCCATATTATAAACATGAGACAAGCCAGCGTCTAGCTGCAGGCGCACGAGGACACACACGTGCGCGCACACACCTGTCCCCAGACCCCAACGAGGCTCTTCAACACCAACTGCAGCCCGAGACAGGAGCTGAAATTCTTCACAGCCTGAGTGCTCGTCTCAAAGCCTCTGTTAACTCTGGGCTTTGTTAAAGAAAAAATTATTCAGCAACACATGTTAAATCACAGTAAAGAAGACTGTTCATGACCATTTGCTGGGTACAGGGACCTCTGCAAGGGGATCTTGCGGTGGGGAAGAGAGTTTAGGCTCAACTCCAAATACAGCAAGGGCAAGTGGGAATGGATAGCCAAAGAGCAGGTGGAATCAGTGGATGGAAAATTACCATTAATTTCTATGAATTACTATTAATATTATACAATTATATGATATCCCCTTCATATCAGGGGTGAGGGGCATTCTGGCTAAATAGGCCTAAGGAAAGAAAATAACTTTTATCTGAGGAACGTGAGTCCTTTCAAATTAGTAGGCCTGAGAGGCATTAAAAGGAGACAGCAGTCACGTCCTACCCCCCCCCCCCGCCTTTGAGCTATGTTTCCCTCTGTTGAAACACTTGCTATTGCCACAAGTAGCTACAAATTATCCTAATAATGCCTCACCCGACACTGTATCCCACCCTGTGACTTAGCAAAGTGTAAACCGATGAGAATTCCTGGCAGAACTTTGTATTAGCCCAGTCCTCGTCCCCTCTCTGATTTTGCCTTTAAAAACCTGCCCGTGACAAAGGCCAAGCGGAGCTTGAGTCTAAGGTTCTAGGATTGAGTCTTCCGGCACTGTCCTTATTTCTGTCCAAGCAAAATCACGTTTTGTGCTTCAGGCTCTTCCTCTTAGTCCCACAGACCTAGCAGGATCCTTGCTGCAGGTGGGCCAGAGGGCAGGTGCGGAAGGTGTAGGTGAGGCATCTGATCAGATCCCAAGGGTGGGGGGTTTCACTAACAGACTCGGCAGGATGCTTGTTAAAACAGTGCCAAGCAGGCCAAGGATGGAATCGAGGACAAGGCCTCATCCAAAAGAGGAGCCTGGCTCAGGTTTGGTCAAGGGGAGCCTTGGTCACCAATGGGACTTGTGAGTGTTCCCCGGATACCAACAAGCCCACATGTCAACATGGAACCTGGGGGTGGGGTCAGGCATCAGCTGATGGCTTTAAGAAGTCCTGGTGTAGAGGTGGCACCCGCATGGCAGCCCATTTGCAGGCAGCTGGTCTCCATGCTGGTCTCCATGGCAACTGGTCCACCCCTTCCTGTGGCTGGTCCCTGCTTCAGAGGCGCCTCCTCCACTGGGCCCCCAGAGTCTTACAATGACCTCCTGGTGTCCACACTGGATGCTACCAACATGCCCTTCAATTTAAAAAAAATAAAATACCATGGCATTAATCATAATAAATGACCATTTATTGAGTTGAGTACTTACATGCCAGATAACGTCCTGAGTACAGCGTAGATATTATCTTTATCAATCCTCTCCACAAGCCTTGTGAAGTAGATACTATGTTACTGTCATATTATCATCGTTATGAATACACCTATAGTATAGATCAAATAATAAGTTCAAGATCAGAAAACTAATAACTGGCAAAGATAGAATTCCAACTCTGGTCTGTTTGGTTTCACCACACTGCTTGCTTGGGGCTTTCTGACACTATACCTACTGTTAGTATTCTCACTTTGAAAATGAGGAAATTGAGGCACAGAGAGGCTAACATGCTCAAGATGCCACCACAAGGAACTAGACGATGGAACTTGAACCTAAACTACTGGGATCCAGAATCCCAGGACAGACCCGCTCCGCTAAGCTGAGGGCAGGCAGTCAAGTGCCTACATTTCATTCAAACCGCTGGGGGGGATCGGAGGCCATCTGCTCTCAATTATTTTCACCATAGAAATAAACAATGGATGTCAAGGGAGAAATCAAGTTCTGAGTAGAGAAACAAGGTGTCATGTTTTTCCTGCAGAGTCATAATGAGACCTAATCAGCATTCGGGGAATAAGCATTCATTTCTCTCCATCACCTGAACTTTACTCTGGGCCCTCTGCCTTCTCCTTTCACTCCAAATCTCCTTGCAAAACAGGACATATTCTGCTTTCTTGTAAGGAGTCAACAATTACCACAGGAGACAAAGACTCCAATGACACAAAGGTGTGTAAGCTATTTTGCTTTATAAAAGGCAAACTCTTACCCACCTACTCACACTTCATGGGAAAAGAGGACAGCTCTCCAAACATTCTGGAATCATAACTGTGGCCAAAGAAATCATTCCAGGGCCAAGAGAAGGGAATGTTATGGAAACTTTCACCCTAGCATCAAATGTAGGCTCACATCAAATGTACGGGTGCTAAACGTGTAATTATGGCATATAGGAAACCATATGCAATGTCATTTAAAGAGCAAGAGTTATTGCTTCCATACAAAGAACTCATGTCAACAACTTTAAAGGATCTCGAGCCTTTCCTCTCTAAGCCAATTTGTCAGTATGTGGGAAAGACACCCTCAAAATGATTCTCCATTAGGGTCACAAGATAGTAAAAAGGCATGTCCCACAGAGATGTCATTGGAAGCATTTACAACTGACAAGCCCATTGAAGTCATGACAGGTGTTTATAAAAGGTGTTTGGAAATGTACTTCACAGAGAATCATTTCTTATTTCAGGAAGTCAGCCAGGCCACAGCCTCTAAGGCAACTTTGCAAAATTGGTTTTTACCTTATTTAGATAATATATTTAGGATATTAAAAATCAGGCCGGGCGTGGTGGCTCACGCCTGTAATCCTAGCACTCTGGGAGGCGGAGGCGGACGGATTGTTTGAGCTCAGGAGTTCGAAACCAACCTGAGCAAGAGCGACACCCCGTCTCTACTAAAAATAGAAAGAAATTAATTGGACAACTAAAAATATACAGAAAAAATTAGCCGGGCATGGTGGTGCATGCCTGCAGTCCCAGCTACTCGGGAGGCTGAGGCAGAAGGATTGCTTGAGCCCGGGAGTCTGAGGTTGCTGTGAGCTAGGCTGACGCCACGGCACTCACTCTAGCCAGGGCAACAAAGCAAGACTCTGTCTCAAAAAAAAAAAAAAAAAAAATCAGTGATGCCACCATTTCCCTTTATAAAAGACACAAAGAGCCACTGCCTGGATTTCTTGCACTTGTGCCTCTAATGGAAATTTTTAAATAAAGTGACAAAGTAATGCTTATAAAATCAGATTGTTTGTGTTTTCCTCAGTTTGCCTCCCTCTTCCTCTTCTTTTCCTATAATGTTTTAGATATTGAGTAACGTTTATTCTGGAGCTTTGTTGGCAGGGGATTTCATAATTGCTTGGAATTCAGAACGAATCTCAGATAGGAAGCAGAAAGTTTGGGGGAGGGGGCAGAAGTGGATTCCCTGGGCCAGGTCTCACCTCCAGACGCTGAGAGTGTGAATTTACAGGGACCTAAAAAGAATACCCTGTTGCCTGCTCAAGTTCAGAACAAGTGAGCGACAGGCTCTGCCAACAGGCAGAGG
The DNA here is from genome assembly GCA_963575035.1 of Avahi laniger. Classification (NCBI taxonomy): domain Eukaryota; kingdom Metazoa; phylum Chordata; class Mammalia; order Primates; family Indriidae; genus Avahi; species Avahi laniger. The sequence goes on along the minus strand of CAUYSK010116366.1, from coordinate 77,768 downwards.
AAGATCAAATATCCTCATTATTGAGAAGTGTCATCGCCAGGGCTCACGTCTTGTAGTCCCTCTTAAAAGCTGTGTGGCACTGGGAAAATTACTTAATAACCATACCTTCTTTCTCAAGGTCATTGTGAGCACAAGACAAGAAAATACTTGTAACATGCTTTCCACCGCTGCTAGCAACCAGTACGTACCAAACACTTGTTAGCTCTTGTTATTGTCCTCCTGCAGATGGAGTCAACAAAAATGCAGTGTAGGTGAATCAAAAAAAAAGCGTAGAATTCTGTATATATATATGTCTTCAAAAAGTAACACGGATTTTGAAAGTGTTGGGGCTCAGAACACGATACCCCAAAGTATGGTGCTTTGGCACCTGAGTACTTTGAACTGCAGGAGGTTGGCAGGTCTCAGAAGCAACATCTCGCACCCCTCCCTCTCCCCTGAAGTGAGTGGTGAAAACCAGAATTCCTCTTCCCCAAAGCAGGTCGTAGACACTAGAACTCCTCTCCCCAGAGCAAGCCAGAAAACCTAGAGAGGTCACTCTCTCCCTTCGCCTTCCCCTTGAAGACCCCCATTCTGGAGGGATCCTGCCCCATACCTGGGGGAAGGAAGGCTGCACAGAGAGGCCAGGAAGAATCTGAACAGATAGCCTTGCTGGAGTCCCACCTTGGTCTATTGCCATTGCCTGACACCCTTTTGTCCAGTCACTTTCCCGCACGGCTGTCCCTTCTTCATTGAACCTAAGCACCAAAATAGACAGTTTTGTCTGGGTCTTTGGGTCTTCACTTCTGAAGGCTCTTGTATCACATAAAGTTTTGATTACATAAACTTTAGGTTTTTCTTTTGCAGACATGTCTTTTGTTTTAGGAGTGTCTGCCATGACCCTTTGATGGGTGAGGACCTTTCCGCCCCTTCAAAAGCATTAAAATTCTAGTTCAGAAGCACAGAGATAGCCACTCCTCTTGCCAAGGGAAAAAAAGAAAAGAAAAGAAAACTTGAATCCGTAATTGTTTTATGATGCTCATTTCAGTTTTATAGACATGTCGTGAGTTCTCTTTTTCAGAGTCTGGTATTGATTGTTCCTGTATTGTTAACTCATAACCAGACCATATTCGCACACATAAACTTTAAGAGAGATAATAAAGAAGAGAGACGCTCTCACATGCGTCTCATTTCTCCTGCTTGAGTGGAATACTTAAACGCTTAAGGGGTCTGTGAAGTTATGTGACCAGACACTAAACCTGGATTGTGGTTTGGAGGTCACTGAGCTTCAGTTAAACTATTCTGCTCTGGTCAAATCATATCTGAACTATCCTTACAAGTTCTAGGGCCATTTTTAAGTCCTTTCTGGTAAGCACACACAATGTATTATGCAAATCTATAACCACAGAAAAATCTATGGCATTGGGTTTCCTGCGGAAAAAAGAGTCTGAGATTCTAAGATTTCCATGCAGGTTTTTATGGGGGTGCTCTGCAGAACAGCACCTATGAGGGATGAGGGAGCAGTGGAGGAACAAAGCAAGGGGGTTAGTTGCAACAATTGCAATAGTTGAGTAACCTGCAGTTGCAACAGTGCCCTACACTCATGTCAAAGGGAGCCCTGGAGCTGGCAGGACCTTGCAGAGTTGCCCTGATTAAGACAAGGGGGCTGGACTTTTGTGTCTCCTGCAGACCAGCCATTGGTTACAGCCTTTATCAAGGAGGGAGCATAACCTCAGGCAGAGCGTCCTGCCTGCAATTTTAGGTTATCCATGAGATAACCTAACATATGAATCAGGGAGGCTGTCAGAAAAGGGTAGAGAGTGGAGGGACAACAGCTCATTTTACAACAGCCCCGAGAGGATTTCCAAAAATCCTTGAGCCAGTTGACATGCAAGATCTGAGTAGATAGTGCCCCCTTTACCCTTCATTTCCTGCTGTCTCCACCTTGACCTATTATGGTTTTGGTGGAAAATCATCAGTTTTAGAAGGAGGTAACCATGGTTTCGATGCTGGCTCTGTTGTATGAGCTCAGACATGTTTCTTAACCTCTCTGGGCCTAGTTTTCCACTTCCGTAAATGAGAATAGCCAAAGCAATGTTTATAAAACTGCCTAGTAAAAGTGGGTTGTTTTGTAGTAGGTACTCAAAAACAAAATGAAACAAAACAAACACGAGTCCTCCTCTCCCTCCTCTTCTCCCTATTCGGCTCACTCAAATGACAAAATCTAGGTACAATCCGTGCAGAAAAAGAGAGGCACGACTTCAACCCAAAGCAAGCTGAAGAGCAGAAAAAGTGTATCATGCAAGACATATTCCTATATCAAGCAGCCCTTTCCAATCTTAGTTAAAGCCCTGGGAATTTTTCCTTTTATTTCAACGAATATCCACCAGACACCTACCTATTAAGTGATTGGCCCTGGGATGCAAAGATAAAAGAAGATATCAGCTCAGCCGATACTCATGCATGTTCCCCCTCAGTCATTTGATGGAACTCAGGAAGTGTCAAAGCCATCATATGTGCATTCCTCAGGGTGCTCTATATGATCATCTTTTTACAGTTCCTTGAAACCGAGATAATTAGATTTTAAAAAATTTTTGGTCTTCCTGTGGATACAGTATTTGCATATCCAAAAGAGCCCCCTTGTCAAGGAAGCCTAACTAATGCGGCAAATGAGGCTGTTAATGACACAGTTGAAAGAATCTCTCTCAGGACTGGATTCAGTACTTTAGCAGGCATGCGGAGAACTGCATCTGCGGCCCCATTTGTGGGAAAGAACAGAGATTGTGTTTTGTCCTAGAAGGGCCTTCCACGTTCAGTCTGGCTGAGGCATTGGTTACTCAAATTCTCAGGTCCTACTGAGAATTTGAGGAAATTATGCTCCCATGGCCTCCAAATGAAAAACCAATTAAAGCACAATTCATTATTGCATTCTAAATATGGGCCACCTTGGGTCCCCTGAAACCAATTAACCTATTAACTACATGTACTAGAAATCTGCTCTCTCATGTTCTTTGGAAAGCTAGTCTAAGCTGGAAGTTTAGTAGACAAGGAAATCAACAAGGGCCATGCAGGAGTCCTACAGCTGGAAAGGGTCTGTGAGTTGTGACAGATGGGGAGAAAGAAGCAAACAAAAGGAAATTATTGGACACACATGCAGAACCCTTGCTATCAGAAAACAGGAAAGAAGGAAAAAGGAGGAAAGAAAAGAAAAGAAGGATAAAGTGGGAGAAAATAGGAGGAAGAAGAATGGAAAGTGGAGGAGGGGACTATGTTGAGCTCCTACTATGTGTCAGGCATCGTCCTACTGCTGTACCTATGTGATCTCATCTGCATTATTGTGCCCATTTTACAGAAAGCTGAAACCATGGAAATTAAGTAATTTCCCAAAGTCACATAAACTAGAAAATAGCACTCCAGGGATTCACTTTGACCATTCAGGGGCAGAGCTTATTAAAGGTAGTTTTTATAGAATTTACAAAGTCTTTAGTTTGTGCTTGGAGGGGGCTGATCCTTCAACATCTCAACTGCTTTATCCTCATCCCATACCAATTGTTCTCTAAAATCAGTAGAAGATGAGAATGCCAGGGTCCAAGATGGAAGACCAGAAGCAGCCTGCACTCACTGCTCTAAAGAAGACAATCAAAGGTTAAGGATAGAGGTTCACCTGTGAATGGACTGTCTTGGAGAAAGCAGTATTGTGAATCATCAGAGAAACAACTGGAGACACCCAATGCAGGTTAGAGGAGGCAGGGTAGAGAGGCTCCACTCAGCAAGATCAGAAGTTACCAGCGGGAAACATCCACAAGTGGGGATGGGTGGGGGGAGATCACCAGGTCTCTGCACTTCCCCAGCAGACACTGAAATCCAAGCTACGAGGGGGTTCCCCCACCACAGCAGGCTTCCAAGCTGATCAAAGAGCTGCTTGGAGATTGCAGCAGCATTGCACTGGAGAGTGGGCACAGTGGAGTCCCACCAACTTCTGGTCCCAGGTCACTGCAACACGGGCCAATCTGCACTCTCAGCACCAGAATGCCCAGTCTACAGAAGGGTCAGCTCCACTGCAGCCACCTTCCCATTACCCCGGCCAGATCAGAGATGGAGCAAGGAGGGCAAATGCTCTCACATGCACTGTGACTGGATACCATGTACCCTCCAACCCCCCTCAATGGCCTCCCAGGGATCTGAGCAGAGCAGGTGCTCACCGGCCCTCAGCCTCTGTCACCACCATCTTGCCATCTTGATAGCACCCCCACAGCCACCTGAGTAGCAATGCAGCAGCTGCCACACTTGAACCTCGGAGAGCTGGAGGGAAAGCTCCAGCCACCATGATTCCCCAGTGGGGTGCCAAGTATCACCCCACCCCCATCAGCTGTGGGCGGCCCAGCCACTGTAGCCCAAGGAGCCACCAGGGTGCTGGCTGCAGTTTTACAACCTGCCTGGCCACTGGCCAAGACCCTCAACCAGTCCAGGAAATTACCAAAGTCCTACAATTTGCCCAGGCACCTATCATGTTGCCAAAACCTAACTCACTACTTGCTGCAGTTCCACAACACACCCAGGCATCCACCAAGGCACCACAACACATGCCACCAGTGGCAGTCCTGTGATACATCCAAGTGCCCACCAAGGTCCCACCACCCACACAAGCAGTAGCCAAGGTCACGCCACCTGCCTCCACAAACCTAGAAAAAATAACCCCAAGCTTCGTTTGGAGCTAAAAAAAGACCGCAAATAGCCAAAGCAATCCTAAGCAAAAAGAATAAATCTGGAAGCATCACAATACCTGACTTCAAATTATATCACAAGGCTATAGTAACAAAAACAACATGATACTTCTATAAAAGTAGAGACATAGACCAATGGAAGAGAATAGAGAACACAGAAATAAAACGATCTATTAATACCTACAACCGACTGGTCTTCCACAAAGCGGACAACAACATATGCTGGAGAAAGGAAGCCCGATTCAATAAATGGTGCTGGGAAAATTGGATAGCCACATGCAGAAGAATGAAACAGCACCCCTATCTCTCACCATATACAAAAATTAATTCAAAATGTGTAAAAAGCTTAAATGTAAGGCACGAAACCATAAAAATTCTAGAAGAAAACATTGGAAAAGCTCTTCTAGATGTTGGCCTAGGCAAAAATATTTGTGACTAAGACCCCAAAGGCAGATACAGAAACAAAAATAAATGAATGAGACAATTAAATTAAAAAGCTTCTGCACAGCAAAGGAAAATAATCAACAGAGTTAATAGACAACCTACAGAATGGGAGAATATATTTGCAAACTATACATCTAACAAAGGACTGATATCCAGAATCTACAAAGAACTCAAAGAAATCAGTAAGAAGAAAACAAAGAACTCCATCAAAAAGTGAGCAAAAGATATGAACAGAATTTTTTCAAAAGAAGATAGAGAAATGGCCTACATACATATGAAAAATGCTCATCATCACTAATCATCAGGGAAATGCAAATTAAAACTACAATGAAATACCACCTTACTTCTATCAGAATGGTCATTATTAAAAATTCAAGAAACAATGGATATTGGCATGGATGCAGAGAAATAGGAATGCTTATACACTGTTGGTGGGACTGCAAATTAGTGCAACCTCTGTGGAAAACAGTATGGAGATTCCTCAAAGAAATAAATGTAGACCTACCATTCCATCCAACAATCCCACTGTTGGATATCCATCCAAAGAAAAAGAAGTTAAAAAGACACCCACACCCAAATGTTCATCACAGCACAACTCATGATTGCAAAGATATGGGATCAACCTAAATACCCATCAATTCATGAGTGGATAAATAAAATATGATACACACACACACACACACACACACACACACACCATGCAGTACTACTCAGCCATAAAAACGAATGAAACAATGTCATTTGCAGTAACTTGAATGGAACTGAAGACCATCGTCCTAGGTGAAGTATCTCAGGAATGGAAAAACAAGCATCATATGTTCTCACTAATAAGTGGGAGGTAAAGGATGGGTACACACAGGCAAAAACAATATAGAGGACATTGGAAACCAAGAAGAGGGGAGAGTGGGAAGGGAGGTGTGGAATAAAAACTTGCCTATTGGGTACGATAAACACTATTCTGGTGACAGACCATCAAAAGCCCTGATTTAAGCATTATACAAGGTATCTGTGTAACAAAAATATTTGCACCCCTGTAATATTTTCAAATAAAATAATAATAATAACAAACCAGAGAAGATGAAAGAATCTTCTTTGAGATTCATCAATATAAAGGAAAACGAGATTGCCAGGTTGCCCACCAAAGGAACCTGAACTGTCTGGCCCCGGGAGTTGAACCTCAGCATGCAACCAGGCATGGCCATTGACTTACCGCAAGAAAGGACAAACTAGAAGGGACTTGAAACTTGACCTCCAATTGGGATTCATCCACTTAACAAATATGCATAGAGCACCTACTATGTTAGACACGTTCTAAGTGCTGGTGTGCAAGACACACAGTGCCTCATGGAATTTATAGCTGTGTCTCTGGGCTCAAAGAAGCCTTCATAGAGAAGATGACATCCAATTTTGTTCTGGAAGGATAAATAGGGGTTTTCTAAGTGGAGAAGGAGAGCCAGGGCAATTGAAGGAAAGGAAATAGCACATACAATGGATCAGAAATCCATATTTTTTAAGTATTAGGGAGCCAGTGAAGAACTATAGCTTGTATATAGTTAATGTTTAATCTCCATAGTGATAGTAAGCTCCTATAAAGCAAGAGATGTCTTCAATTTCTTTTGTATTCCTCAAGTTCTATGCATGTGGTAGGAAGAAAGAAGAGAGAGAATGAAGGAGGGAAGGAGGGAGAGACAGGTGGAGGGAAGGGTCTATAGCACTCATGGCTATGGGCCATACACTCATCCTTAGTTATCCAGGGCTGGTCTCACTGCTGAGAGGGAACATTTAGTGTTCATTTGAGTTTTATTTACCTCGTGCCTATGTTCATTTCACACCATCTGACAGCTGTTTTAGGCCATTTCACCAGCTGTTGGAATCATGATCAGGCCTGAAATACAAGCTGTAAATAGTGCACATTACATAGTAAAGCTAGATTTAGTGCATAGTATGTTTTATTAATGTTGCAACATTTATTGTGTATTTTAAGTTGTTATTGATTTTTTTTTTATTTAAAAGGGCAGTTTTATTACAAGCACATGATGCCAGGAAAATAAAACCCACCCCCGCCCCAAAGCAAATTTGGGCTAATTTGCTGTAAGTGATCAGGAAAAACCCAGCTAGACTTGACTGGCTCAGATTATGTTTCCCCAGTGACACCTTATCCACACACCTCTGCATGAATTGGCAGGGGAACCGGATAGCGCCCTCAGCTGGACCAGGGTGGATGCCAGTGAAACAGAGAGCATCTCTGACACTTGATTTCATTTTTGACCATTAAACTAATGAATAAATGACTCCAGCTGCAAGTCAGCTTATACATGAAGGACATGAGAGATAGTCTCTAGGATACTGCAATTTTATTTCTTCACCAAGTTTGCATGTATGTGAACAGCCCAAACCTGGGATCTCACTGTGGAATTTCCTGCTTCTATTGATTGTCTTCAAGACCATCATTTGGCATATCAACTACTGTTCCCACCGACTTCTCCCCCATCTTTTTCCCAGACCCACAAAACCTTTCCTTGTAATTTGGAGATAAAAGAGTATTCTGCACTGCCCAATACGGTAGCCACTAGCCACATGTGGCTATTTAAGTTTAATTACAAATTTTTTAATTAAAAATTCAGTACCTCGGTCACTCAAGTCACATTTCGAATGCTCAGTAGCCACATATGGCTAATGACTACCATATTGGCAACGCAAATATAGAACATTTCCGTCACTGCAGAAAGTTCCAGTGGAGGGGGATGCTCTACAACAGAGGCCCCTTCCAGAGCAGAGCCAGGAGCGTCTGTCTCACTTGCACAACGTGTCCCGCACCCTCCCGTTTTTCTCCTTTCCCACGGTCAATCTCGGTAGCCCACCCCCCGGCCTTGTGTTTCAGCTCCTCCGGCCTCTTCTTCTGACTCTAGCCACTTCCAGCTTCCAACTTGCAACCTTCAACTCTAACTCCATCCCCGCCTGCTTCTGCAGACACCTTCCTTCACACTCACTCATTTATTCGAGATGCCCCGAACGGCAAGTCAGTGCGTGGCACTTGTTTGCTAGATGCCAGGGCCGCAAAAGCAAAGATGGCTCCATTCCTTGTCCTCAAGCAGAGAGCCTAATTATACCCCTTAGTTGTTGAACGATTCACAAATCAAGTCGTATTATTTTCCTACCTAAATACCTTGAAGAGATCACTATTTCCCAAAGGAAATGCTAAGAAATATTTGCTATAAATTATTCAATCTGTGTATACACTTTCAGGGACTAATCTTCCACACTCTTTATGTATGAGGAGTAGAAAACTATCTCTGATATATTTTCCTTTCCCTTAGGAATAATATCATTTCTTTTAAACTCTTAAAAGTTGAAACTTCTAAGAAATGTATTTACCTCCTTATAATGAATTGGTTGCCAAAAGACATCACTTGGAAGGAACAGGCATGAGATTCTTCCCAGGGGGGCCTGGAGGCCCTAGGAAACGTCAATACTTGGGCCACTCCCCAAAGTGGATTGTGCAAGTGCAGCCCCAGAAGGCATGTTGGGCTGTGGAGGCTCTGCCATGAGTCTACACCCCAGTGGGCTGCCTTCACCCAGTTGCCAGATCATCCCTGGGCAGAGAGGAAAGAGGAACTTACATAAGCCCATTCAAGCCAACAAATGAAAGCTCTTTAAGTTTCCTGCTATGGTGATGGTGACTGTTGTTACTGTTATACATCTCTATGGACACTGGCTCTACTTGACAGTCTAGAAAAATGGGCAAAGAGATGAAATAGCTGCCCTCCAGGTGCAGACACCCTCAACAAGCCAGGCGACATTGGCTCCAGCCCCCTCAGCAATCTATGGTATTGTCCACCCTCAGAGCGTCAATCACTCCCTAGCTCTTCCCAGTCCACTAGCTCTGGGTCTCCAGTTGGATGCTTCCTCTTCACCAGGGAGAAATATCTGGAAATAACCCACTAGGCAGCCTCTATACGTCAAGCCACCTGAACAGGGGGCCTGGCACCTCACCTGGTCCCTGACCAGATCATCCCTCCACGGGTACAAAACGCTTCCAGTACCTGTTGCGTCAACTCAGAGCTCTCAGAGGTACCTATTCTATATCCACTCTATAGCTAGAATTACAGTCACCTAGAAGTCATTTGCCTGCCCCCTGCCCTGTGTACAGGATGCCCAGGAGACTGAAGCCAGCTAACAAGGGATTGTGGCTGCAGGAAACTGCACAGCAGCTGAGAATGTCCCCTCTGAGACCAAGTAGCTTGGGTTTGGACCATGAGTCCACTCCTCACTGACTATGGAGCTTTGAGAAAGTTAATCCTCCTCCTCTCCAGTCTTCAGCGTTATCATCAGTACAGCAGGGACACTTACAGTGCACGAGACCGTTGGGAGGATTCAGTGAGACAGTCCAGCTAATAATCCAGACACTCAGCTCGGTGCCTGGCTCCTGGTGTGTGCTCACTAATTGTTAACTACTTCTTTTATTAGGCTGCGATTCCTCACTCTGTTGGAGTTGGTAATATGGACAGCCAGGCCACTGAGGGCAGGGACCTTCTGTCTCTTTAGTCTCCTCAGTCTCTACTTTCCACGGGAGGATACAGTAGGACAATTTGGCCACTGCCAGAAAAGAACTAAAAGCCCCTGACTGGGACCTCAGGAGAGCTGGAACAGCAGAATGGGTCAGAAGCCATAGCCAGAGGTGGCCAGGAGCTCCCTGTCTGTTTGCAATTGTCACTTATGCTGGAAGGCTCTCGCTGTCATCCAAAGAGAATCTCAGCAGAGTTTTGGTGATGGCAAGACCTGGGGGCAGCATTTGTAAAACCAGGACCTAGGCCAAAGTGTTCTCATCATTATCCTATTAGCACACTGAGGGATCTGAGAGCTGTCGCTTCTCAGGGATGCCAAGGAAGCCTGGGATCGAGCAAAGTCACCTCTCCCATGCGGGAGAGTGGGTATCTCATAGGCATCACTGAGTGGAATCGCTAGACAATGCTGTGCCACGAGCATAATGAAATCTTCATATCCATGCTCTAGCCCTGTCACTTGCCCTGTGTCCCATCCTTAATGCAAGTTAAACATTCTCAGTTGGCCAGAGTCAAAACCTGCAACCCTTCCCTGGGAAATAAATTATACCACAGTAACTAGTGAGAGCAGAGTGATTCTCCATGGAAGCTGGTCCACAAAAGCCAGAGACCCAGAGTGACAGAAAGTTCTAAGAAATTCCTAAGTAAGTTTGAGAATAACTAGCCACAGCATACATTTAAGGTGAAGGTCTTCTTCTTACCATACTCAGCCCGTCAGATTTCACCGTCCATCAAGTTGCTTTGCCCCAATGATGACTGGACTCAACTGATGCCCCACTGATCCCCTCTGAGCTGGTCATGACCTTGTTCCAAAGAGATCCCTGATGCATTGGACACAGGAAGGAGACCAAACTCCTTAGCCTGCCCCGAGCACATCCCCAGTGATGGGGCACCAGCTGAGCAGGGCATTCTGCTCAGCACGTTCCACTGCAGCCTGCCTTCTCTTTGGTCTGCAGGGATGACATGCATTTCCAGAACTAAACTTGTGCAGATGAGACCCCTCAGCAGGAATCCTCCCCCTCCTCCTCCTCCTGGAGAACTCCATCTCCCTTCAAGGCTGAGTCCAAAAGTCGTTACCTCTGTGAAGCCCTCCCTGACCCTCTACGTCAGAATTAATTCTCCTGCTAACTTTCTAACAGTTTTAATGTAACTCAGAAAATTTTTAAAAATCATTCTTGGGACTATGAACCCCTTAAAACTTTGACGAAGGAAGTATACCATGCCCAGGAAAATGTTTGTAAAGCACATAAGTTGTTTGTTTGTTTTGAGACAGGATCCCACTCTGTCACCCAGGCTGGAGTGCAGTGGCACAATCATAGCTCACTGCAGCCTTGAACTCCTGGGCTCAGCGGATCCTCCTGCCTCAGCCTCCTGCATAGCTGGGGCTACAGGAACACACCTCTGCACCTGGCTAATTTTTTTTTATTTTCTGTAGAGATGGATTCTCAGCATGTCACCTAGGCTGATCTTGAACCTGGGCTCAAGTGATCCTCCTACTTCAGCCTCCCAAAGTGCTGGGATTAAGGTGTCAGCCACTGCGCTCGGCCTAAAGCGCGTACTGTTAGAGCACTTGAGGATTTCCTGAGTTTATCTGAGGACCAATTACAAATTACTGCTCTTGTGACTCTTTTCAGTCACTTGCTTTAGCTAACATTTATACCAGGCAGAATATTCTGGGGAATCAGATCTCCCCCAAGGCAAATATGCCTCAAATGCTATCACTACAAAAGGGTGGTGAAAGGGGAAGGGTCAGATGTCTTTGGCTCTAGGTGATACAAGAAGTTTCTTCTTGGACCAAGTTTCCCTTGGATAGTTCTTCCCTGACACTAGAAACCCTTCCCTTGGGGCCTATTTCCTGCCTTCCCCTATGAGACATTCCCTTGGCCTCCTAGACTGATTAAAAACTGCCCAAGACTGATTAAAAACTACCTGTGTCCCAGGGGGTGGGACAATGCTGAGACAGCGGTCAGGAGGAGGGCAGAGGAGCTGTTAACTATCTCATGCCTCCTTTCTTGTGGCTTTGGAAAGTTTTGAACACTTCAGAGGGCTGTATAAAAGCACACCAACTCTATTGATGGAGACGGAGAATGAATTCAGTGACGGCTGCATCACTGTATTTCTCCAGGGCCCATACATCTGGTCAACCATCTAAATCCAGGCTGGGTAGACCAAACATCATCCCTGTGCCCTGTCCAGGAATGTGTCCTCCCTGCTAGGATGCAAGTCCCATCCCCTTCCGCCTCCAAGCCAGTGAATCCGACTTACGGTCTTTCTGTCTTTTAGGGTATGGAGATTATTGTGCTAGAAAGACGGAAGGGATGGTGGAGGTTGAGAAACCCCATCCTTATCCCATCTGGACCACCCTTGCACTAGAGCGTAGCTCCCGTCTGCACGCCCAGACGAGCGCTGGAACTCACCCTCAGGGGGAGGATGGGATTTGCCCTCATGTTTCAAATGCTTTGCTAGTCGTGTTTATGGGCCCATTAATTATCTGTCTGTGTCTTTTAACAATCTCAGTCCTGGAAAAAAGCTGCAGACAATGCTTCCAATGTGACTTTTCAGGGTGATGGAAATTACAAAGTTGTCCAACCCTGGAGAGCATCAGGCAGTGAAACAAAATTCTAACGTAAAGCACAGAGCAATTAGCAGGGAGATTTACCTCCCTGTCTTAAAAGCATTTTTATTACTTAATCAATCACAAGCAATTTCTAAACAAGGTTGGGGTGTTACAAGGAGCCATAAATCTCTCCCATTTGCTTCCAGGAGAAAGAGTAGGAAAAACAGACATGACATTCCAGAAGGGACATTTTATCAATTAAAACAAAAATTAAACCCAAGTCACTTGGGAAACAAAAAAGTTAACAGGAGGTACCTGCAGGGTCACAGAAGATCCAGCAAGGAGGCAGTTAGTTGAGGGCAGGTGTTTGTTCCTGACCACGGGTCCAAGTTCCATCCCATCTCTCTCCTGTACACACGGAGAAGGGAAGAGCAAGGAACACAATATGGAAAAAAGTAGCCAAGCAGATTTTCCACACTTCCTTTCATGGCAGAGAGCCTCCAAGCTGTAGCCTTTCCCTGGGCCTCAGTTTCCTTATCTGTAAATCAAGAGAATTCAGACTGGATTACATCTAAGCAGTTCTTAGCTCTCACAGCATATGGGAATCTCCAGGCGGGGCGTTTTAAAAACACCATTACCAGGTTTCTTCCCTGACCCATTAAATCAGGCCATCTGAGGCTGAGCTGAACCGTCTTTCATCTCATCTGGCTCCTGCTTGAACGTCGAAGCAGAGAATCTTATTCTGAAAATGAAATGCTTAAATTCCTCGCACCAGTGAGCTCGGCAATGAATAATAGAGACAATCGGCTTGTGTTCACACGCTCTCCTTTCCTTCAGCCAACAGGCGTTTCCTGAGCTCTTCTTAGGAAAAGCTTCCTCAAAGGCCCACGGACGTGTGTCTCACGGCCTCAGGATGCTTCCATGAGATGTACCCTTAGCTCTCGTTTAGGCCACCAAAGTGGCTCCCGAGGCCTCAGTTCACAGGCATGAGGTTGGGAACTGCTGTCCAGAGAAAAATCGCCTGAAGAGTAGTGCAGAATAACAACTTTTCCCTCACGGGCTTGTACTGGGCATGTGCTGGGCAGAGAGGGGCCCCCAGGACCTAGCCTGGGCACCCCAACGGGCTCCTCCCTCAGCAAGTGCTGCAGAGACCAGGTAACTGTACGAGCCAAGGAAAGAACCCGATTGAAGCGATGACGACTCTGCCTTAAACATTGTCTTAGGCCTGTGACGGACTCATCCCTAAAGTCCCCACTTAAAACAGTAACATCTGGGTCCCTTCAGAGACGTGGCCTGCAGCAAAACCGCACTTGGCCCACCCCTTTCATTGCCCAAAGTAAACTTCTTTTCTTCAGTTAAGATTATCATTCACCTCTCAAATTTCTACCCAACATATTCTGGTTTGATGTCTTTTTTCCCCCTAATTTTACCTAAACCTCAATTTTGAAGGAAGATGTATTTTTTTCTCTTGGTCCTGTGGAATTAAAATCAAGTTCAAATGCTTCCATCTATATAAGGTTTCTCCTTCTTCTTCTGAATTCTTCCAGTGTTTATGTACTTCCTATATAATATATATCTCATCCTGACTCTGATTACAAAATTTGTACAATGCCATCTTTTCTGCTAGACTATTGATTGTCTAGTGCAGTAGAAAGAGCAAGGTTTTGGAGTCACATGGATCAAATCCCAGCTTCAATCCTTAGGTGGCGTGTGGCTTTGAGAAAATTATTTGACCTTCTGACCTTCAGTTTCAAATCCTATAAAGTGGAGCTAAGAAGACCTGCTTCGCAATGTTGATGTAAGAATGAAAGCAGATGGCATACATCAGGTCTCTGAGTTTAGTCCAATTTAACATGCAGTACCTGGAACCCTACAAGCACCGCCACCGCCGTCCATCAGCTGGGGAGCATGTGATGGCACTCGGTCATCAGAATGAAGAAGAGAAACCAGAGTTCACCTGGGCGATGGGAGGGATGCAGAGGGGAGCCACGGTCCAGCATCGGGAGTGGGGAAGGTGACAGACTCTCTGATGGGAGAGCTGGTGCCAATACTGTTGGGTGAGTAGGAACACTGAAAAGGCTCCTGCCTACACTGATGACCTTCTTTACATTTTCCCACATGGGACACTATTTCACACTGCTTCCTGTGGACCTTTCATCATTGCTCAGAACAGTCATGTTAACAGTACCTGTCGAAAGCATAGAAAACTTTGGAAACTGCTTAGGGAAAATGACCCCTCCACCAGTCAGTCCTCTGGCTATGCATGTGCACACGCACACACACACACTCATGCATATACACATGCATATACATACACACACGTATACACGGATGCAAATGCACACACAGCATACGTAGCACCTTATATTTAAGCAGCTGCTACTCTGCAGAGCCCTTCCACTTGGTGTAGATGAAATCATTTTGCTGACCTCCTTGCTCAGTATACACCAAGATAGTAGGAGAGAGAGTAATAAGAATGCTGATAATAAGAACGCCATCCCTGACCACACACTTTAGTCCACCAGCAGAGAGGATGTTCAGCAGACTGTGAATTCGAGCCTAGGCCTTTCTTACTCTCAACCAGAAGCCAGCAAACTTTCTGCAAAGGGTCAGACAGCAAATATTTCCAGTTTTGTGGGCCGCTTGATCACTGCCACAACTACTCAACTCTGCCGTTGTAGTGCAAAAGCAGCAGTAGCTAATGTGTAATAAAAGGACATAGCTGTGTTCCAACAAAAGCTTATTTACAAAAACAGGCCACGGGCAGCAGTTTTCTAACTCCTGCTCTAAAGTCTTAATTCTTATCCACTAGGCTTTAGAACTTGCATTTATTTTTCTTAATTCAAAATATGGTCCCTTTGAATTAATATATAGCGATTGTCCTAAATATATCTTGATACCCCTTGGCCTAATAACTTTATTTCTAGGAATTATCTTAATAATGATCAACAGTTACTGAGCATTTTATATTCAGTATCTATTTGACCTTCACAGTAACCCCATGATATCAGTCATATTTTTGTCTCCATTTTGCAGATGAGGAAACTGAGGCATGAAGACACTAAGTGATTTTTGCCCCTGACACACAGTTAGTAAGTGATAAAGCCAGGTTCTGAACCAAGGCAGTGATTTCTCACTTGATGAAAAAAGTATACAAAATTAGACACATACAAAAAAATTTCTGTTTTTTACAATGAAGTTCATAACAACACAAAAAGAAATAATCTGAATATTAAAAAATGGAGAATGGATTTAAAAAGTTACGATACAGTAGAATACAAGGCAATTTTAAAGTGGTAGGGAAGAATGTTGACTCTCTGTTTGCAGAAAGGACCGCAGCCCTTTTTTCATCCCCAGATGCACAGCCTTTTGCCATGCCACTTTGCTGCTCCTCCCGTCAAAGGTTAGAGCCCATTTCCTGTCCATCACATGTGGGCTGGCCCTGTGACTCTTGTTTGACCAAGAGAATGAGGAGGAAGCGGTGTTAGGTGACTCCAAGGATAGGTCTTAAAAGGCCTACAGCTCTGCCTTTGCCCTTTTGAAATGCTGCTCTGAGCCCACCACGTAAAGGAGTCCCATCCAGTTTACTGAGGGACAGGGGGCCACACGGAGGAGAACCAAAGCCTTCCAGCTACAAAATGACCCCAGGTGCTTAAGTTTACCAGCTAAAACACGAGACAGCCAGTCAATTTTGCATTCCAGATAATAAGCAATTTTTTACTTTAAGTATGTCCCACATATTGCATGGACATGCTTATATCAAAAAACTATTTAATGTCTATTTGTCAATAGTAAGCCAATCCCAGTTTCGAGTGAAACTGATAAGAGGTGGAGATTGCCCTTGTTCTACGCAAGGTGGTGGCAGAGAGGGCTGGAGTCAGCCAGCTAATCCCTAGATGGGGTTCCTCACTGTACCCTGACTCCAGGGTTCTTCCATGGAAGAGTCCTCTGCCCAGATCCCTGTACCTTCTCCAACTACCAGAAAGAGCTCACTTGAGGACCCTTCTCTGCACAACTGGGCTAGAAAGCAAACACCCACAACTAGGGCTAGCTGTGATAATTGTGTTATGATGAGAGAGAGAGAAAGAGAAAAGGATAAAGAGATATCTCGGCCCCTGGTTCCTAACAGAGAGCTCCTAAAACCCTTGCAGATAGGGGAGCTAGGAAAATCTTTTGTTCTAATGTTTTGTCTTTGACCCTGGTTCCTGACACAGAGCTCCTAAGAGCTTTGTAGTTTCCTTAGTGATAGGAACATCTGACACAGAGCTCCTAACTCCCTTGGAATTTCCAGGGTGATAGGAGCATCTTTTGTTCTAATGAGATGATTCTTCGTGGACTCCTGGACAGCCTCAGGATGGGGACTGGTTGCCAAGGAAACCAACCATGGGATTAGAGGATTGGCTCTTTCAGCCACACCAGCCAACGTCTGGAGAGGGGAGAGGCACTGAAGGTTGAGTTGATCACCAAGGGCCAATGATGTCATCAGTCATTAAGCCTCCATAAAAACCCAAAAGAACTGCATTCAGAGAACTTTCGGATTGCCAAACATGGGGGGGCTCCTGGAAAGTGGCGCTGCCAGAGAGGGCATGGAAGCTCCACGCCCCTTCCCACGTAACTTGCCCTATGCATCTCTTCCATAGTAGAGAAAAAAAACAATTCATTTTTTATTTCGGACTATCTGAGAGGGCAAAATACATGGGATGGCCTGTCAGTCTGAAACCTAAAAGTAACGAAGATCAGTGCCTACTTACAAGCCAGCCTAATTCCTTCCCCATGGCTCTCCTTCCAGCTGCGCAGCGAAGGGTCCTGTCTTCCTCACAGAACTCACACGGCACAGTCCTAAGCTAGATTCTGCTGCAGCGAGCCTAGGTAGGAGAGCAATGGCGTGGAGATCCAGCACACCGACATTTGCTGAATTTTGCCTTAGGTGTATGTGCAGCCAAAATCATCAGCAGCATTAATGACTCAACACCACCAATGCTTTATAAAATCGCCTTTCGGATGGGGTCACCCTTGGTATCAGCTGAGGGACTGGGAAGAGCCTATGAGGAGAGCAGATTCAAGATAATAAATAAAAATCAGTCTGCAAATAATAGGCTGGGAGGATCATCTATATTTGGATAATTGAGCTATGGCCACAGGCAAGCCATTTATTCCACAGACTTCGTGTGTGTAAACCAGGACTCCTATTTATTAATTTACAACTGGAAATAAATGCACCGTCATGTGGCCCAGACATGCACATTGCTCTGAAAGAACACGTGCTGGCTCCATCAACAGCAGCTGCCAGGGAAGTAAAAGTTGTCAAAATGTTGCTTGGTGAGCATGGAATCGGCACAAGAGGAGCTTGCTTTGTAATTTAAATTCAGCAAAACTTTATTGAGCTTTATATATGCCAGGCATCATGCTGGGCAATGAGGACACAAAGATGTGATGCCCAACTTTGAAGAGTCTGCAGCCAGACAACTATGGTTAGATGGCAATTTAATGTGATCAATATCATAACAGAGTTATTGGACACATGAGCAGGGGCCCTGGAGGCCTGGAAAAGCATCAGCTTTCTACTGGGCCTTGAAGGATCAATAGGAGTTTGCAGGGGTTGGGGGGCAGTGTTTGGTGGGGTGGATTTTAGGCAGATGAAGAGTATGTGCAAAAACACGGGGGAAGGCTGCGGAGGTTTACTGTGTCGGGACCGGGATGTGAAATGGTGAAGTATCGGACAATGACACATCATGGTGGTGTTGGGATGCTGAGGAAGTTGGACACGATTACAAAGCTGATTCGCTGGGGCGCATTTTAAAGACTACAAATGCTGGTGCCTGCCCTGAGTCTACCGACCTAGAACCTCAGCAGAAGGGGCCCAGGCGTTTGTATTCCTGAAAGGCTGCAGAGCTGATTCCAAGGTGCAGCTCAGGAAGAGATTGGAACCCAGGAAATGATGGGAGCATAGTTCCAAACTCTTGATAGACTTAATAGTGATGTTCTTTTATCCCCATTTTACAGAAAAACTGATGATACAGAGAAAACATCAATTGGCAGAGGTGCAGTGGGGGAGCCAGGGCTGGTGTATTTGTCAGGATTCCCCAGAGAAACGGAAACAATAATAGAGAGAGAGACAGACAGAGAATTATTTCGAAGAACTGATTCATAACAATTGCGGGGGCTGGCAGATCCAAATTCTACACGCCAGGCTGGTGGGCAGGACATCCAGGTAAGAGTCGATGTTGCAGCCTTGAGTCTGAATTCCGCAGAGCAGCTGGCTGAAAATTCAGGCAGTTTTTCTATGATGCAATCTTGAGATTCCTTCTTCTTAGGGACACCTCAGCCTTTGCTCTTTAAGCCTTCAACTGATTGCATGAGGCCCACCCACATTAGGGAGGGTAGCCTGCTTCATTCAAAGTCTACTGACTCAAATGTTAATCCCATCTAAAGAAACACTCTCACAGCAATGTCTAGATTAGTGTTTGACCAAACAGCTGGGCTCTATCAGCCAAGCTGACACTAAATGCACCAACACAGCTGGAATCCCAACACTAGCCATACGTACCACTGCCCTCCTTGCCAGTTGAGAGAAGAATTTGGAAATAAGGGAAAGTTTCTCGTGGTGAACAAAGCTCCAGCTTCTATGGCCACCTCCCTCCTTGAAACAAACATGTCAAATCCACAGGCTTGAGGACAGCTCCTCAACCCAGACAGAAGGGAACTGAGCAGAGAGCCAACAGTCTTAACACACACTCCACACCACCAAGTGGGCCCAGGCTTTGTGGGCTTTTTAAGTAAACTCGCTAAGTTATATTTCTATTTTATTGGGGCTGAGTTGCCTGGGCTGATACAATGGCAATCACTGGTTACTGCCATTTCAGCACTTCATAAGAACAAATGTGCTGGTGCACAGTTCACTGATTTAACAACACTGAAGATTTTGATAAATGGCTCCTTTATATTTTCATCTCATAGACTTTTACATCAAGCAGTGAAAGACAGGAACGTGCTGCTTCATGGCGCGAAACTCACCAGCCGAGGAGAAGCCTTCTTGCAGGTGCAGAGGAGCCCGGGCCAAGCTGCCCGCTGTGGCCCTGTTCGCTCTCTCCTGGCACCTCAGAGCCCATCCCTGCCATGGGGAAGTGGGAGGATGCTGCCCCCATGTCCTGGAGCAGGAAGGAGGCACACTGGCTTTTTTATTAGATTGATCTAAATCAGTGACTATGATCCCATCTAAATCTTACCTTATTCCACTCTTTTGATGGCAAGAAATACAAACTCAAAGAAGTAAATGTCATATAGACATGGAACTATCACGTTGTTTCAAAGGACACTTAAACCAGAGGGACCTTAAAAAGCTACTCATAATACTGTGAATTCTCTAGAGATCAAGAATAAGAAACAACTTGGCAAAGTTACTGCCCCGTTCTAAAACCAGAGCCTCCAGATTCCAATCCACTGGTCAGCCTTCTTATGCCTGCCTGCCTTCCTTCCTTCCTTCCTTCCTTTCTCCTTTCCTACTTCTTGGTCTGTATTTTTACTACAAATCATTTTAAACACATAGTATATCAATCACGGTTTTTAGTTGCAAACAACAGAGTCCACTTCAGCCAGCTTAAGCAGAAAAAGGAATTATTGAAGGATTATCAGTTAGGTCACAGGGGGATAAAGAAACAGACTAGAAGCTACGTGTCCAGAAGCAACATTTAAAATATAAACTGCAGGTCTGGCAGCTTCCACTGCCACTACTGAGCACTGAGTTCAGTGAAATACCAGAACTTGACCTGATCACCCCGCCCTTCCCATCCAAGGCAGGAACTTGACCTGCTGCCCCTGAGAAATTACCCCTTCAGTGTCTGAAATCCGGATGCCACAACAACCACCAACAGCCAGGCCTATATTCCTCATACTGCTCACATTAGCATTGAAATCCCGCGCGGCTGCATCCTAGCTGCAAGGGAGGCTGGGAACATGAGCTCTGAATTCTACATTTAGATTCCAGGATCCTGCAGACCTAGTCACTGAGTCAAGTGCTAGGCTCGGCTCCAGATGAGAGGCTATACTGGTCCTCAGGGCCCCTGTCTCCTGTGTAATTCTTTGTCCTTCTGGTTGTGAGCTAATTGGAGATATTCAGAATGAGATTTCCACAATGAGGATGCCTGGAGAAGTGAAATGCTTTGGAGCTCACTTTTGGATTTCTTCCGTGGAAATAACCTAAGCTTCCAGAGATACATATGCTGTTGCTCCTGGATCTGGCCCAACTTCTGTGTTCTGCCTTGCTGGCTTCTCTTAGAATCTTGCCTCTGTCTTTTCCTCTGTGGTAGAAAGCTCACACCCACAGGACAAAGTTGACGACACAGCGGAGGGCAAACGATACAGTGTTTTCTAACTAAATATTCTACCTTTGGTGCACCCTGCAATTGCCAAGGAAATACCCACTTTGTCTTTTTACCAAGAGATCTGGAAGCAACTTGATGGTTTCCTTATTTCCTCCCAGTCAACACTTTAACAGTAAAGGTAAAAGAAACTGAGTGGACCTCCAGAGCCACATGGAGCCCTGGACCTGGCTGGAGGAGTGGCTTAAATGGAGCACAGAGCTTTTCATGGAACATCTGTGAAGACTCCCTGTGTGGCCAGCTGGATGGATGCTCAAACCCCAGGAAGGTTCAACTTCATTCTCCCATCTTCTTTATTCTCTGTCCTCCATGGGCCCTTTATGCTGAGAACATGTTGAATTGTGTCCTCGAAAGTTCATATGTTAAAGTCCTAACCCCTAGTACCTCCACTGTGACCTCATGTGGAAATAGGGTTTTCCAGGGGTAATTAACTATGTTCAGATGAGGTCATACGGGAGTGGAGTGGGCCTTGTCCGAAGTGACTGGTATCCTTATGAAAGGGGGAATTTGAAAGCAGACTCACACAGGACACCACGTGAAGATGAAGATGGAGATGGGGGTGATGCTTCTACAAGCCAGAGAATGTCATAGCTTGACAAAAAAAAACATCAGAAGCTGAGGGAGAGAGAGGCCTAGATCACAGCTGGCAGATGGAAGCCACCTGCTGACACCTTGATCTCAGACTTCTAGTTTCCAGGACTGTGGGACAATAAGAAAGCTACCGAGGTTGTGGTACTCAGTCTTGGCAGCCCTAGCAAACTAGTTCATAAGGCTACAGTGTGGGCCAGTCAATCCCACAGTTACTTAGAAAAGTAACTGAGGAGCAGTGATTTACTCCCCCTAAGACTAAAGGGGGAGGTGGGTGGGCAGCCATGCAGACCTTCAGTTTAGCTAGCGTGACTACAGGGGAAATCAAAACACCCCAGCTTGGCTTCCAACATTCTCCCCTCTCCCTCCACATCATCTTGCACTGCTCTTCCCAAAATACCACCCTCCAGTGCCCCCGAACTTCTTGTGGGTCCTCCAACATGCTGGCCCTGGTTGGTCGTGGTGCTCTGCCCTCCATGCGCTATTGCTTCTGCCGCAGTGCCCATTGCTGCGCGGCAGTCCTTCCCACTGTGCCTAAAAATACCTACTCATCCGTAAAAACACAGCTCAGCTGCTGCCTCTGCGCCAAACACCCAATATTCTCGGCCAAAGCAAATTATTCTCTGCTGCACACTCTCGTCACAGGTGACTTGTATCACTACCGTCCACCTTCTGCCCACTGTGTAATTTGTCAGTTTGCTCATCTGTCTCTCCCACCAGACTAGGAACACCTAGAGGACAGAGTGTAAGTCATCTTAACATTTCCATGGCACCTGGATCATGTGCATGGGAGATCAGCCCCTTGGTAACTTCAGGCCTCTTGTCACTTATTCTAAAAGTTA
The DNA here is from genome assembly GCA_963575035.1 of Avahi laniger. NCBI lineage: Eukaryota > Metazoa > Chordata > Mammalia > Primates > Indriidae > Avahi > Avahi laniger. The sequence goes on along the minus strand of CAUYSK010116366.1, from coordinate 55,697 downwards.
AAAAAAAAATCTTGCCCAGCAAACAAATCATGAATGTCATATTCTTGTATTCCTCTGGAGATATATACACACACATACACGCACACACACACAAAATGTATATATATACATATTTTTATATTATGTACATAAACTCCTTTACAGACTTTTCTCATTTTATTCCCTTACACAAATACTGTAACCTGTTGTGATCCCAAATATTTTGCAGAACAAATATGGTGACCTCCTTCAAATACATGCTAGTAGCACCCCTACCAACTAGACTTTCTGAAATTGTCTCATGACCTGGAGGTAATCCTCCTCCTCCCCTGGGGAACATGTTCATGCTCTGTCCTCCCTACCTGAGGGGCATGGGGCTCCTCTTCCCTGGGGATGACAAGGTAAATGGACCATGGAAGGGGTCTTGGATTTTACTCAGGTGTAAAAGAAAGCCTGGCCTTTTAACATGTGAGGTTGCTGGCTGGTGGGCATGTACGCCTCCTGTCCAGCAGTGCAGTTCTTATAAACAGCAAGAACTTGCTTTTGAACTCTGAACCTATGGTCGTTTTCCCTGCAACCTGTGGGCTATGTGTCATGAAAGTCTAGTGAGACAACAATGAATGAACAAACGAATGAAAGCTAAAACAAGGAATGTATTTGAGAACCCAAAATTTTATAATATAGCTAATAACATAATGGATGGATCTCTTGTTTGTTCTTTTCTTCAAAATTGTTGCTTTTTTTCAGATACTCATAGTTTTCTTTTCCCCAAGCCGACCTAATTTCCTCTGTTCTGCCCACTCTGCGTAATGGAAGGTAAATGCTGCCACGGGTCTCCGTCTCGCCCAAGTGAAGGAGCGCACCGCCGTAGACACAACAGAGCAGCTATCAAATCAGTGACATTTTGGAAGAATCTGAATATGGTAATTACTGCGTGAAGGTAAATTCGCTCAAGAGAAGAAAGAGAATGGCAGAAAAGCAATTGAGCATTTCAACTGGAAAAGCCTGTTCTTCCGGAGCTGCTGTGGAAGCAAAGACCCCCACAACTTGACTGGCCAGTGTGCCACGGGACATTCCCTGAGGAAGAGCTCAATTCATCAGGGTTAACGTCTTTACTCTGGTTTCCTCACACGGTACCTGCTTGGAAGAGCAAAGACCACGTGAAGCCATCCTAGCCCCAGTTACAGAGGCTAAAGTATAGTTTTTATCTCTGTCTCCTTCTCCCTCTTTCCCTTTACTGATCTTCCTTGGCTTCTTTGTTCGCAAGCTAAAGCTTCCTTTTGCAGTCCTTTCTCTGGTATAGCAGGGACTCTGCTAGGTGCTGGGGATATTAAGATGAAATCCACAGATGCACACAAACACACACACAATCATACACAACTGCAAACGTGCACACACACAAACACGCACACATAAAAACACACAATCACATGCATCCACGTGCACGCACGAATACACACATGCCCTACTCCTGAGGCGGTCAGTTGAGACAGAGAGCCGGTGGCTGGGGAGTCAGGGAGGGCTTTGCAGAGGGCTGGGTGCTGAGCTGAGATCTGCAGGTGCAGAGGAGGCAGGCAGCAGTGCGGAGAGGGCTCTGGGGAAAGGAAGGAGCGTGTAAAGGAGGGCTGGAGGGGTCAGAAACCCCACATGTGCAGGTAACTCATGTGACTCAGGACTTCCGGAGAGCAAAGCCATCCAAGCCCCAGCTGGGCCGTCGCTAAAGACCCAGATGCAGCCCAGGCGCTTTCCATGGGTCATCAGGGTTGAAGGAAGCGAGAGTAAAATGCGGCTTTCCTAGGTACTTGGAAAGCCAGGATTCTGGGGCAGAACAGCAAGGAAAGTTAACATGAGTGTTTCTACGCCAGACCCTCCTGGGTAAAGACGTAGCCTCCCTCTGTGGCAGAAAGCCATTCCCATGACTGTATGAGTGACTGGGACACCAGCAAATTAGTCCCCCAGAATAATGAATAAACATGCATTTCCGTGTGACCATACTTTGTGGGGGCAGAGACGGAATTGCCTCCTCTTTTGTCTTCGTTCTCCGATGTCTCTCTGCTCTCGCCAGTCACATCCAATCCATGTGAAGACACCCCAGACCCTCCTGCCCCCTTCTGCCGCAGGCCACTGCCCTACCCAGGCCAACTCTCCCCCCCGATGGCAGCAGCAGCTCCTGCCAATTCTCCTGGCTTCTTCTCTTGTTCCTTCACCGTCTATCCCAACCTTTGAAAAATGCAAGGCAGGCCATGTCCCCAGCTTTAAACTACCCAGTGGGTTCCATCTGGTGCATAGTGGCTAAGCGCACAGCTCCGGAGCCTGAGTCCAGCTCTGATTTCAAATCCTAACTTTCCCGTGCCTCAGTTTTCTGCTCTTTAAAATGGGGTTGATAATTCTACCTATCTCATCCATTTTTGTGAGGATTAAATGAGTTATTCCATGTAGCACTCACTGACACGAGGTTTTTATTAAAATAAAATCCAATCTCTTTACCATGGCCCCTGACTGTTTCTCTGACCTCATTCTGATCCACTAGGTAATAGCCACACTGAACTTCCTCATGACCTTTGGATAAATCAAGGTCACTCTAAGCTCAGGGCTTTTGCCTTTGCTCTTCTCCCTTCCAGGCAACCTTTGCCCCAGATCTTCACCCGGTTGCCTCCAGCTCAGCATTCAGGGGCAAGCAGAAATGTCACCACCTAGTCCCCACCATCTCCTCCACACACGTGTACACACACACGCACACACACACACTCACGGTTACCCCGTTGGTTGTCTTCATAGTGTCTGTCATTATCTGCCTTTATGTCACTTACTTACTGGCTTACTTATTTATCACTCTCCTTCCCCCAGCGAGAAGGAAAACTTCACAGGGATGAAAACATACAGAACAGTGCCTGGCATATAAAGGAACCGAGAACATATGTGCAGGATGAATGAACGAATGAATTGGTATAATTAGCATCCTGCATGTGTTTACTGAACACCCTGAAGTAAGCTCTAACCACTCCTGGAAATGGAAACAAACTAAAGTTTAAGGAAACTCAGTCTCTGCCATGTGACAGATGTGAAACTCTTACGCCATGTGATCCAATTAGCATCACTCTTGAAAGGGCATTATTTTTGGATATGATTACACCATCTGTCCTAAAAGCTTTCATGATTCATGATCAGATAAGCACTGAACCCTATTTGGCAGGTCTCATAAAGTGACTCTATCTTCTCGACTGGGCTCTGGCCAGGTGTGGGCAGTGTTTTGACATTTTCAGATGAAATATGGGCTCAAATGAAAAACACAAAAAGTATTAAAAGGATTTGGGCAGGATAGGAATACTGCACTCTGTAAACTCTCAGGGTATAACCAAGCTAGGAAGGATAAATCCAATTATAGGGAAATGTGGAGGAACATCACTCAATGGGAAACTCTGTTAAAGTCTGGTTTTGTCTTTCTGAAGAAATTGCTAGAGGCTCTATGGCATATAGCTCAGAGCACACACCACCTGCCTGTCATAGAAAGTCCTAGAAGTACAGGTTATGGTAGGAGAGGAGTTGGAGGAGACTATTGAGCCAAGGGAAGTGACAATGACCCCCACTTTACAGAGAAGAAAAAGGGACAGAATAGCTGTGCTTTTGTCTGCCCAGCAACCATTTCCCCTCCTTCTGACGAGAGAAACTCCATTTTCTGGTGAGGAACCACTTGTTCCCCACTCTCGGCTCCTGTGGTTTGGGTGGAGCCCACCCTCAAGTCCAAGGATTAGCGCATGATTTAGGTCCAGTTAATCAGGGTGTTCCATCCCCCAGCCACACGATTAGCTCAGGGATAAACATTTGACCTGCATCTGACAAAAGAGAGAAATTCTGAGATTTTCTTTTTCTGGAACTATTGAGAAAGAGAAGCTTTCTGTCTGTAGGGGTTGCTAAACTCTAAGGAAACACACATCTCCGGCTACAAGCAGTCAGTTTTCATTCTCTTATAGAAAACCTGCCTAAGAACGTAGCCAACACAAAGGTAGGCTGAAGCAGAGAAAAGGAATTACAAGACAAACCAGGTCTCTGGCTAGAACTAGCACTGGATGTTTCCATTACAGGAGCCCAAAATTCCTGAAATCTCTTATCATAATTATGCTCTGTGGTATGATAAAATCAGGTATTCTGTTTGGTCTTTGTCCCTGGTTCCAGGCACAGAACTCCTAAAACCCTGGGAATTTCCTGAGTGACAGGAGTGTCTTTTGTCATTCATCACGAAACCCTTTTGATCACACCTGAGTTTGTTCTCATGAGTTTACTTAGGCTGGGGCCCGTAGATAGCCTTGGAAATTTCTGCCTCACCCACTGACCTCTGAGAAGAGGAGGGAGGCTGGAGATTAAGCTCCATAAAACTCTCTAACATCAAAATGTGGGGAGCTTCTGGGTTGGTGAACATACCAAGGTGCTGGAAGGGTGGCAAGCCGGAAAGAGCACGGAAGCTCAGCCCCCATCTCCCCAATACCTTGCCCGAGTTGTATCCTTTGTAATAACTCAGCAGTAGTAAGTAAAGTGCTTTCCGAGTTCTGAGTCACTCTACCCAGTTATCAAACCGGAGGAGGGGGCAGCTCTAGGAACCTCAAATTTATAGCTGGTCGGTCAAAGGTACTAGGGGCCCCTGGAAATTACAACTGGCATCCGAAGTGGGGGAAGTCTTGTGAGACTGAGGCTTTAACCTCTGGAGTCTACATTTCCTCTGGATAGTTAGCATTGGAATTAAACTGAATCGTTGGACACTGAGTTGGTGCCGGAGAATTGAAGAATTGGTTGTCGGTGTGGGAAAAAGACATATATTTAGTGACAAAAGTGGTGTCAGAAGAAAATACCACATAAGCTCGTTCCAGTGGGATTTTCTATCACTTAGACCAGGAGTCCTGACCAACTCAAGAATCCCAGGCTTAGAAAATTTCAATAACTCACCCAGGATCACAGCACTTAAAAGCAATGGAGCTGGGAACCGAACCAGAGCTGTGTGACTCCCAAAACCGAATGTCTTTTAGCTGCCCTATTTCCCTGAGAGGAACACCAAAGAAAGTATTCCAACCATAGGTGGGAAGCTGCACCAGACGGTTTCATAGACTCTTGAAGCTACAAATTCCGATCACTGTGAATACCTCCCCAGAGACGATTGCAGGAGAGTCTACTCACAAACTCCAAAGAAACAGAATCCTCCGGTGACAGCAAAGCCAGTAGCTACCCCTGGGTTTGTGCTGGCACTCCGAGCACCACACATGGTGTCGTCTGTGAGTGTGCATTCTAAATTGAGCCCGTGACATACGAGTCAACTCTATTTCCTAAACAAAGTCCAGCAAAAGGGTAGGGAAAATATCTCTTTAGCTTCAAGTCAAGCATGTGAGAAGGAACTCAATGAACTGTCTAAAATGTTGGCTGTTTGCTCTTTGTATTTTCTTTCTAATTTCCTCTTATCTCTCTAAAATAGATTATAACATCCTTCTGGCAAAGACCACATCTCAGATATTTTAGTGTCTCCCTCAGCCTCCAATGATATGCCTTGTGCATAAAAAAACATTGAACATTGAGTAATTCAGGACCTTTTTCTCATCCTGCTTTGATTCCATTATCTGTCTCCGTCCAGATCCAATGCTGCTAAGTCTGATATTAAGAAGTCTTTTTCTGAGCCTTATTTAACTCTCCTAAGATACTTGTTTTCACAGATGTTTGTCACATGTGTTGAGCTGATTGGCTGTGAAATTAACCTTGTTTCATATCATCCGCTCACCCCACATTTAAAATAAAATGGCAGCTGGGAATAAGAAGAGCAGTTAAGTGGGAATTGGATCATAAACAAAGCTAGAAATAGAACAGATTTGGGCATCTAGTAGAGAAGAGGCCGTGTAGGAGAGGAGAGACATATCCCTGGGCTGGGCACATCCAAATTTAATGGAAGAAGGTGAAACTTAGAGGAAGGATTGACCAGGCTCTGTGGTGCAATGGATAGCACATTGGACCTCTAGACAGAACAAGGGTTGGAGTGAGGTTAAAGAGAGCTCAACACCAGAAAGGCTGAGTGCAGAGGGGTGCAGGATGCCTGGAGCACACAATGGGGTGGGGGCACCTCTCGTTCATCAACAGCGTACATGGACAGGACTGAGAATCTTCACGGGCACAGACTTCAGGGAGGCAGCCAGGCAGAGCAGAGAGCACCAACCCTCCACACTGGTCTTCCTCCCGAAGTGCCGTGCGCTTTCTTCTCCAGCTTTGCACGTGCTCCTTTCTCTGCTAGGAATGTTCTTCTCCCCATTCCCCATTTGATTGGTTAGTTCTAGTCATTTTTCCAATCTTGCCCTAGATGTTAGCTCCTTGGGGAGCTGCCCTACAAATCTTAACGCCCCTCACCTCCAGTCTGACACTGTGACACGCTCTGCCACGCAGTGAAGCATTTTGCTCTATGACAGGGACCAACCTCCCTTATGTTATTTTGCACTTGAACTTTTATATGCATTTTCACTCAGTTATTCATGCTTTCCAGCAGTCCTGAAAGGTTATGTCTCATCCACCCCATTCAACACATGGTATAAGCTGAAGCTCAGAGTCACAGAAGGATCAGGGTGGTGATGCTTGGGGCACATAAATCCAAGTCTTCCGGTACAAGTGCTGTGTCTTCCACTTCTCCAAGATGACCGTAGAATTAGCTGGAAGGACAGTGCTGTGTGTACAGCTGGGGGCTCTGTGTGCATATGGGATGGAGTTCGGCAGGGTTCTTTGTCAAAGTCTTTTGGGGAAAAAATTGGACTTCCTGGTATTGATGGTCATTTTGAACAGAAAAGTTTCTTTTATTCTATTTCTTTCACCCTTGTGCCAAATTACAAGACGAGCATATGTCAGATTCTGGGGTTGACATCCTTACACCACTGAAGGCAAAGAAAGACAAGGGTGTCCAGACAGGAGACCCTAGGGCTACTTGCTGCAGACAACGTGCCTGTCCTGCCTTGACACCCACGGATAGAAAGGGGCAGGATACAGACGCACGTCAGATGTGCTCAGCCACTCGCCTCCATTCATTACCAGACACCCACTGAGTCTTGCCGGGTCCTGAGTCCGGGTCCATCTCAAAGTGTTCAAAATCTTGTGGGGAAAATAGATGAGAAAGTCCTGTTCTTTTATTATGATTCTCCTCCTGTTAATCTTTTATTTTCCTTTCTTATTTCAAACTTACTTATTTTATAGGATTTTTTCCAGCTTATTTCATAATTTTTATTTCTCTGGTACTAATTTTTGTTTGTTGTTCCAGCAGACTCTTTCTCCTCGTGATCGGTTTTCTTGTGTGGTCTTTTTTTATGATTATCGTTGTTAGCTCATCTTCCACAAGTATCGTGTCCCCCATAGGGTTTTCATGTACTCGGGACTGTAAAACATCATTACAGAGCAGTTCAGGTTTGCTTTTGTCAGGATCCTGGAGTTTCAGTGGTCCTTGACCGCTTTTATGTTAATCCCTGGCCTTTCAGGGAATTTGGGCCCCACATCTGGTTTGGATACAGATCTGGAGTTTTAATTTCCCTTCAATAGCTTTAATGCCGACAAGCAGAGCTTTCCTAGTCCCCAAGACTACGGGGCACTGTGAGGCTCTGGGCTTTACAAGGGGCAGTCACTTCCGGCTCTCCCACCCTGCTCCGCAGGCCTTGGGTCCCGTCTCTGATGGCTCAGTAGGCAGTACGAGCTCAGTGTCTAGGACACGGAGCCTCTGTCCAGCCGAAACCCCAACCAGCTGCAACATTAGAACCCCCTTGCCACTCTCACGCCGACCACCTTCTGTGTTTATAGCACCTGGGGGCTTCCCTTTTCTCTCCTTTCAAGCTCACTCACTTTTTATTGTTTGATTTTGTACAGAACATGTGTCTTGTAGCAAACAAACTGTCACCGTGTTGCCGGAAGGCCCGAACAGAGGCTTAGAGATCATAATAAAGAATTCTGGTTTCTTCCTGAGGAAAGCAGGGGAGTCTAGAAGGTTTCTCAACGACCTCCTTCACTGACGATGCTGCTAACTGCAATGTCTGCTCTGAAACCAGCACCTGCCTGGAGCCCTGGGGACAGGGGCCAGTCCTGACTCTGCTTCCAATGCGCCCTGGGACCCTGAGCGGCTCGCCAGCTTTCTCGAGAGCCCTGCTTCCTCCCCTCTGGTGAACGGTATTCCTCCTCTGTGCAACCTGACCAAGGACAAGAGAGTTCAGAGAAGTGTCCGGAAATAAGGAGGAAGGCCAGACACTGAGAATGATCTAAAACATCATCCCCCTTCCCTGTGGTTTCACTTTCCTCAGTTTCAGTTGGCATCAGTCAACTGAGGTCCAAAAATAGATGCGTACAATACAGTAAGATGTTTTGAGTCAGAGAGAGAGACCACGTTCACGTATCATTGCAGGGTTTGTTCTACTGTTCTGCTGTATTATTACTTACTGTTAATTTCTTATGGGGCCCCATTTATAAATTACACTGTATCGTAGATATGTATGTATAGGAAAAACAAAGTATTTGTGGGGTTCGGTACTACCTGCAGTTTCAAATACCCACTGAGAGTCGTGGAACGCATCCCCCACCAGTAAGGGGGACCTCAGGTACAGGGACAGGGAATTGGGCACCGGAGAGAGGTCAGGAGAGTGAAGTGAATGAGCGGGGGTCTGCCCACGGCGTCCAAGGGGCAGCAAGGCAGAGAATTGCAACGTGAGGGAAAAAGAAAGAACATTTTCAGGGGAACTACACAATGGAATACTAAATGAAGCACTTTCTCTCTTTTTTTAAAAAAACTAATAGACTTTATTTTTTAGAGCAGTTTTAAGTATACTGAAAAGTTGAGCCTAAGTGCAGATAGGTCCCATATTCTCTCTTTCTCTCCCCTCACTCCAGTTTTCCCTATTATTATAATAACATCTTGTTGTGGTGGGTGCATTCATGATGAATGGATACAGGTACATTATTGTCAACTAATGTCCATCGTTGACATCAGAGTTCACTCCCTGTGCTGCGCACTTGATGGGTTTCGGCATACGTGCAATGGTGTGTACCCACCATTACTGTATCATGCAGAATAGTTTCAGTGCCCTGCTGTCTCATTTTTAAAACATATGTGTTTATAAACATACAATTACCATATCATCCAGCAATTCCACTTCTAGGTATATATCAAAAAAAAAAATTTGAAAACAGAGATTTAATCAGATATTTGCACACCCATGTTCACGCCAGCATTAGTCACAAAAGCCAAAAGGTGCAAACAATCCCAATGTCCATCAGCGGATGAATGGATAAACAGATGCAGTATCTCTGTACACGTGGTAAAATGTGGTATGCACCTACAGTGGCATATCTTCAGCCTTTAAAAGGAAGGAACCAAAAAAAAAAAAAGAAACAAGGAAAGAACTTCTGCCACATGCTACAACATAGATAAACCTTAAGGACATTTTGCTGAGTGAAATAAGCCAGTCACAAAAAGCCACATGTTAGTGTATGATTCCACTAATATGAAATACCTAGAATTCATACTCGGTTCAAATTCATAGAGACAGAAAGAAGAATAGAAGTTACTGGGCCTGGGGGCGGGGGTAGGAAGTCACTGTTCCAAGGCATAGAGTTTCAGTTTTGGACGAAGAAGAAGTTCTGGAGATGGATGGAGGCAGGCAGTGGTTTCACAACAATGCGAATGTACTTAATGCCATTGAACTGAACACTTAAAAATGGTTATGATGGTAAATTTTAGGTTATGTATATTTTATAATAAAAAATAAACAGGAATATATATAAACCCTATTTCCAAAAGGTTTTAAGGAAGCATGGTGTCTTAACTCTCACAGAGGCCATACAAGGTGACTGTCATACTCAGCTTACAGGGACATTCACTAACCTCTCCAGCCAGTGCCTCTGGTGTCACCCAGAGGGACCAACTCTGCCGGCCTGTGCACATTTCACAATAGCAAGGTCTGGCCAGCCTGTCCCAACCCAGCTTATGACAAGGAACAGCAAACACTCACTGTTCTTTACCAGAGACCACAGAAGAGAAGGACAAGAGGAGACATATGCTACAGTGGCCACTGCCAAGAAAGAACAATTCCTCTCACGTGGCCGTGGACCACTCAGTGGTTGGGAAATCTGGTCCCAGTGACCCCTTTCTTCCCTAACGGCCCACAGTCCTATCTCTTTTTGGCTAAAATGCACAATCAGCCATTGACATTCTCCACTGGTGGTAGAACAAAGACAACACCATTCTCCCACGTGTTTGAGTGTTCAGCTTCGACAATTGGAACCGAATTGTTGGAATTTTATCTCATTGTTCATTCCTCCCTCCACCCGCAAGCATATTCTCGCTCTGTTCTGCCAACCCGTAATGGCATTCCCATCCCGTCCTCCTGTTCTGCCTGCCTCTCCTCCCTCCCTTTCCCACCACCCGCAGCACACAGGTGGAAACTGAAGGCCAGGTTTGGCAATGCTGGAAGTCATATATTGAAGCTGGAAATAAATCGGAATGAGCAAGCTGCAGCAACATAACAGGGCCCTGTGCCCAAGGCCTGACAAGCCACCCACACCGTTCTTTCTGCTCCTGACAATGTGTTATGATTGCAGAGCTGAGTCACCTATACCAAATGATAGTAATTCAGCTCAATCATGTAAAATATCAAAAATGCACAGCCATCTGGCCACGAGCTTACTCACCTACGAGGACCACCCATTGACATGCTGTTGGCAGAAAAGGTCACAGAAAGTGTGTGGGTGAAAAGGAGGCCATGGGTGGAGGAATGGCACTAAATGGCTTTCAGCATGGGTCTGCCCCATCTTTTTGAAATAAGCATAGAAGTTGAAGGCAGATGGTCACGATAGAGGTTCAGACAAGAATCTCCCTCCATTTCTTCTCTCCATTCATTGCCGTAGATGTCTCCAAAGCGTGAAACAAACTTACTCTAATGCTACCATTTTTCTCCACTGCACTTGGAAAATATAAAAATAAAATAAAAGGCAATATTCACTGGTGACAATTTTGCAATAGAACCTCTACTTTCGTATATTTAATTAGAGTATAAATTAATATAATTTAGGGAAAGCATTTTGGCATTAATGTATCAAGATTTTTAAAGTTGTACAAACCCCTTAGACCCTCTTCTAAGTCATCCTTCTTCTAAGTTTGTGTCCTAAGGAAATAATCAGAGATAAGCACAAAAATTGATGTTATAAGAATGTTCACTTGGGCATTTTCTATTAAATCAAAAGAGAAAGAGAGAAAGGAAGAAAGAAAGAGAGGGAGGGAGGGAGAAGGAAAAAAAGAAAAAATAAGGAAAGGAAGGAAGGAGAAATTCAAATATTCTACAATAAAATAAATGGTTAAAAAAATTACAGCCATGCATACAACTTACTAGAAGACAGCCATTAAAAACCGCACCTTCAAAGAAAATTTAATGATGTTGGGAAATGTTTATGATATAACAGTATGTGTAGAGTAGGCCATAAAACTTGATATACAATATGAAATGTATTACGTTGAATCATACATGATATTGCCTTTTTTATGGATCAAAATGGTCAAATGTCCTCAATTTCAGATGATATAAATCAAAGAAGAAAAAAAATATTATAAACAAAAAATACCAGTATATTAAGCTATGATTTGCTCTGTTGACTTTTAGGTTTTTTTGAATCTCTCTCTTTATTCCAATGTTCTACATCAGGCCTTTTGCAATTAGAGGGGGGGAAAAAAGTATAATTTAAAAAGAAGAAAAAGCAAAAATTCATGAGGCCACCCTCAGCAGAATCCATCCCAGTTCAGTCCAAGGGAGTAATGTGCTAGAACCAGTTTATACCTGCTTCCAAGAACACGTTGGCCCAGCTACTTAGGAGGCTGAGGCAGGAGGATAGTTTGAGCTCAGGAATTTGAGCCCAGCCTGGGCAACACAGCAAGATTCTGTCTCAAAAAATAAAATAAAATAATGTTTTTTTAAAAAGAGCATATCAGGTACTTTTTCCAACTCTTCATTCTTGGTATGATTGACATCACATCGAGTTGGTAGCTTGAAATTGGTCATAGGGGGAATATTTACACCACAGAAATTGGCAAGTGCTTCAAATCTGGGCCTTTTTTCCTGGCACACTAGCACAGCAGCACACCACTCGCCCTGGGATTTTATTGGTCCAGGACAGAACCTGTCCAGCCACAGGGTACCCCCTGAATCCCTGCTGTTGGACTGATGAGTCAAACAACTCTTAATCATGTAACTCCTATATCAGAATTCCATGTTCTAAGTACATGCTCACCAAGAGAACTTCTAACTCTAGAAGTTAGAGTTAGATCTCTCCCTTACGGACAGGGCCATGTGATGGACAGGTCCATCAAGAGAATACATGGACAGGAGGTTATATTTTTCACTGTAATTTAATAAATTAAAATTACTATATGCAGGGAGGGAGGTAGTTTGCTCCTGAGACAAATCCAGCTCTCAGAGCCTATGGTCCCAAGAGTCAGGTCATGAGCTATGCTGAATTCCTCTCCCTAGGAGGCTCTTCTGTCAACTGTTAGCACAAATTACCACATGCTTCTTCTCCCTAGACATCTCCGCATTTGTTACTAATAATTAATATTAAGAATAGTTGGCATTTACTGCTTGTTTACTGTGCCAACGTCATGCTAAGTACATGACATACATCACATCATTTAGTCCTCACAAGAAGCTCACAAGCTACGTTGTAGGAATACTAGACATGCTCTTGGCACCCAACACCTTTGAACACTGTTCATTTACTCAGGGTCTTCCCCACCCTCTGGGGTAAAACACTGGAACTCGATTTCCCAGCCTCCTTTGCAGCTAGGTCTCAGGGCATGCATCCTGATCTCTGCCAATCAGATGCCCCCAAAAGACGTCCTTTGTGAATCTAGTGACCACAGCAGCAAGCACCACATGAAAGCCACCATGGAAAGAGTGGCATCAGGACACTTACATCCAATGGCAGGGATGCAGGTGACAGTGCCCAGTACCAGCCTGGCAGGGGTGTCTCCACGGGAGCAGTCCTTCCATGTGAGCCAGACTACGCTGCAGCCTGCACGCCTTGCAAACCCGGCTCCCTGGCCCTCCTGAGACAGGTGCTAACGAATATCCCCTAACAAACTCCTGTTAGGCTCAACCTCCAGAATGGGTTTCTGTGAATCTCAAAAACGTTAAAAACCCTGACAGATTTATAGGTGAAATTATTACAATGTATAATGTAGTATTATTAATATTTCTTATTTATAAACCAGCCCACGAAAGCTTAGAGAAATGAGGTTATTTGTCCAAGGTCACATATGTATCAGGATTGAACCCAGGTCTCTTTGACCCCAGAAAACAAGCTTTTATTTTAAAATATCGCTGCAGTTGACTATACCTCTACCCTCGAGGCCAGTATTATTGCTTCCATTTTAAAGATGCCTCTGAGCTTCTGAGAGGTTGAACTATTCAATATTTGCTCAAGGACACACAAGTGGTTGGTGCTAAGTGGAGCCAGGATTCAATACCCAGGCCACCCACTTCACCCCTCTGTGCTTTTGTGACAGGTGCACCATCAAGGCCTGACTCAGGACTCCACACCAACTCAGTCTGTTGTCCCTCCCAGCACTCCCTGGACCAGTCACTCACACGCTCCCGTGTGGACGACGATCTTCCACTACATTACTTCCTTCTACAGCCTCTTCTCTGACCTAGAATGCCCCTTCCATCCGCCTCACTTTTTATCCAAATCCTATCACCTTTTAGAGATCCACAAATTAAATGCCACCTCGTGAGGTCGTTCTCACCATGCCAACTGACACAGCAACCCAGTTTTCTGAACTCCTGGGAATTCACATGCTACCTGAACCACTCATTTGACAATGTCACCCTGTGCTGCCTGGCATGGTTACTAATTCTGCCTTGTCTTCCTTATCACAATGACAGCCCTTGACATGCAGAGACCTGCCTCTCATTGCACTTATTTAGCACCAAGCCCAGTGCCGTGCATTAAGTAGGCACTTGAGAAATATTGCTGAATAAATAAATGAATATGATAGCAGCCAACGGCCCTCATTAACAACATGATCTCTATAAGTTATTATCTTAATACTGTTTGTTTAACATTTCTCTATCAATCTCTATTAATGTAGGTGCCGAAGATGGAAGTTGGTGGGCTCTTTATCCCCTTACTCAGCGTGGTTCTGTGGGAACCCAGCTACCACGCACACAGGCTAAGTGACAGCAGTTGATCTTCCCAACAGGAAGGTTTGAGAACCCCAGACCTGCCATGGTGGGATCAGATCTGAGACCAGGGCCCTCTGGCCAGCTGTACAGCCCCTCCACACACGTCCTCTCCCCCAGGCGAACGGACAGCATGAGCGGGCCTGCCGGGCCTTGCTATTGCTTCCTTTTCTTCCCCAAAAGTGTGCCACGAAGTCCTCTGGCTCCCGCTCTGCTGTCTACACCACCCCCGACTCTCCCGCTACTTTCTTGATAACTGCTCACGCTGTTCTATCTCTCCTCCTGCCAATCCCCCATACACACGGTTACAGGCTGCATTTTTGTGTCCTTCCAAAATCCGTACGTGGAAGCCTTAGTCCCCAGTGTGATAGCATTAGGAGATGGGGCCTTTGGGATGTGAGTAGGTCTTGAGGGTGGAGTCCTCAGGATGGGAGTATAGCAGTACCCCCTTACCCTCAGGGGACAGGTTCCAAGAACCCCAGTGGATGCCTGAAACTGAGACAGTACCCCATATATCCTGTGTTCTTTTGATCTGACAACCCAGACAGCACTCAGTGACTAACAGGCAGGTATTCTACAAGGCGTAGATATGCTAGACAAAGGGAGGATTCACATCCTGGGGGGGCAGAGTGGGACAGCACAAGATTTCATCACGCTACTCAAAATGTCATCAAATTTAAAACTTATGAATTCTTTATTTCTGAAATTTTGCACTGAATATTTTCAGACCTTGTTCAACCACTCGTAACTGAAATCACAAAAATCAAAACCACAGATAACAGAGGACTATGGTACTGCCCTCAGAAGAGATACAAGACAGCTTGCTCTCTCACTCCCGCTCTCTCCCCTCTCTCTGTCACACGAGGACACAGCAAGAAAATGGTCTTCTGCAAACCAAGAAGTTGGCCCTCACCAGGACCCAGCCACACTGGCACCATGATCTTGGCCTTCTCAACCTCCAGAACTGTTTCTGTTGTTTAAGCCACCCATTCCATAGTACTTTGTTATAGCAACCTAAACTGACTAAGATGCACACATACACACTTTTCAAGTTCTTTACCCATACCGTAGCATCATTGCCTTCTCCAATGTACCTGTGACAGACAGACTTCACCGTCTGGCCCACCCCCACCCATAACCCTCTCCTCCCTGGGTACCTTCCAACTAGGGCTGGCCTGTGACACAGTTCTGGCAGGTAAGATAAAGTCAAAAGTCTGCTGAGAAGGGTATCTCTTCAAGAATTTTAATTAAAAAAAAAAAAAAAATCTCTTAAAGAGAAGGCCTTTATCCCCTTCATCTTTCCCAATTCCTTCTTCCTGCCCAAAATTTGGATGTGAGGACTAGAGGTAAAGCAGCCTTCTTGCAACCATGAGGCAGCAAGCATAGCGCTAAGGCCTTCACATTCAGGGTGGTGAAGTGGGAAAGCCAGAACAAGCCTGGATTCCTGGGGCCATAGAGAGCTACTGTGCCTGCCCTGCACTACCTGCCTAAGACTTCTCATGGCATAGGACACTTTAGGCTTACCCATTTAAGTCACAGTCACAGGGCTTGCTGGGTTTTGGAGCTAATCACATCCCTATTTAGTACAACACCTTTCCAGGTTTCTTCAAATGAGACAACCACAGAATAGTGTTACTTGTACCCCTTCTTCACAAATTCATCACATAGTACTGTGAAGTATACTGATTTATATACCTTTCTTATTCCATATTACAATAGCTTCCTGTTTTCTAGGGGCAGAGCCTAGCTGCCTTGCCTTTAAGTAGTTGGTCTCCCCCAGGCCTTACCTAAGTACATTAGAAACTACGAACTCTACGTGTCTGCTGATCTAAGGCAAAGTGTGTCCTTCTTTTCTGGCTCAATCTTTTAACCAATGTCTCTTAATTAAAGGGAGGAATTTACCAGCCCTCCCGTCTCCGTGTACGGAAGGAAGCCACATCTTCCAAGCAATCATCAGAATATCACGTATATTTTTCCCCGCTGCAAATGCGTTATTTACATATTAAAGTGGTTATTAGAGGAGAGAATTCACTGATGCAAATTTGACATTCAGACATCAGCCACTCCATAAATAAGGTCAACTGTGATGAGGACACATGTTAGTCTCCAATTAGAATCTCTTAATGTCTAAATAATGCTGATGTGAGGCATCTGCCAGCCCATCTAGACTCGTAAACAAAAGTACTGATGAGAGTCAGCCTCGTCCAATGTTTCCCTCAGTTCTTGCCATTTCAAGGCTCTCAACTCCTAGGAAATAAGCCTCCCCTATCTGGGAGCTGTTCCAGACGATTAGCGAACAGAGTGGCCAAGTCCTGGCAGCCCAAATTCCCCCAGATCTGCGAACCTTCAGAGCCAAGAGCTATTGAGAGTTGTTCTTGTGGCCCCAACTCAGCTTCTCCCAAAGGAAAACGGTGGCGTACAAAGCCTCAGAGTATACAGAGCATGTTTTCTAGAAAAATCCATTTTATTCCAAGATTTGTTTTTTTAAAAAACAATAATTACAGTATTTTTTACCCAATGACCATTTAAAATGTTATTTGATATTGAAACAGACATGAATATAAAATGCAAAATTCACACAGTTGTCAAATAAAACATTAAAATATTCTTAGAAATTTCATGCTTGGGACCAACTTCACTGGGTTCTTCCCAGAGGGTGCTACCTTTGATGGAAAAATTTGAGAAACACTGACTTCAGGGAAATTATTCCAAAGTCCTTCTGCCACAACTTCGAAGAGCTGTAAACAAATGAGGGTGTGGAAGACTATTTCTGGAGGTAATGCCAGCCACGGTCATAAGGTAATGCCAGCCACATTCTTCCCCTCCGAGGGAATTGACGTGACTTCCTTTAACATAACTGGCATATTCCCCATAGTCAACCCAACTTCCCTATCGCCCCAGACCCCATATTCCTGGTCTTATCCTCACGGCCGGTCAGGACTTGCGCTGTCTGTAATTCTCATTCACTGAACTCCAGATCTCCCCTCCCTGGGCTGGACGAACAGATTAACGTCAGGCACCCTCTCTGAGGCCTCCCCGCGTGAGTTCTGGCCTGAGTGTTGTGAGAGGCAAGTCACCCATCACACATGGTCCTTCCCCTTGTCTTGCCTCTTCCGCTGGGAGAAGGAAATTGTACACGACCAGTAAAGATGCCTAAAAAAAGCAAAAGGGTCTTTCCAATTAAGATTCATAAGATATTTTTAAAGCACTGATAGCAACTACCCCTGTGCCAAAATGACATAAACTTTACTCTCACGGGTTTAATACCTTTGCCCAAAATGCTCTTTAGTAAATCCAGTTCAAATTCTTCAGCCTGACATTTGAAGCAGAAACAACCTCCTAAGCCAAAAGGTACCTTCTCTCTCTCTCCCCCCACCCCCACCCATGCTTTCTGCTCCAAAATGCCCTCCACGCCCAATTCCGGGACCTGACTTTTATTCTTTCACTCAATCAACATCCATCTATTGCGAACCAACCACGAGCTAGACTGTCCTAAGTGTGTTGTACGAGGCAGGCCAGGTGCTGCTCGCCGGGCAGTCATTCCACTAAGGGGCAACGAAAGAAAATATCCAGAGATGCTATGTGCTGGGGAGAAAATAAAAGGTGGCCTAGACCATAGAGGGTAACTCGGGGAGCTCAGTGGCCTGGAAAAGTCTCTCTGAGATGGGGATTTAGGGTGAGATCTACAAGAACACCTCATGCTGAAGGAAAAGCGTTTCAAGTAAAGGGACGTGGGACGCAGAGGCTCAGGCTGGGGACGAGTTTGGTGGCGCTGAGACCGCAAGAACGTGAGGGCGGCCGGAGCGTGCCAGCTTAGCAGAAAACAGGCAGGTGAGGTTGGAGAGGCAGGTGGGGCCGGGTCACGCAGGACTGTGTGGTCCAGAGAAAATAATTGGACTCTGTTCTGAGTAGGAAGGGACACCAGTGGAGGGTTTTCAGAAGAGGAGTAACAAAATCACAGGTGAAAATCCCACATCAGCCCCTGACTCGTCTGTCCCGTGTCTTCGGGTAAATTCCTTTGTATCTCTTTTCTCCCTGAGCCTTAGATTTAGAATCTGCCTCTTTAGTAACGACAGAAAAACCAAACACTTCTTAAGTGGAAGCAAATTCTCTGAATCTTCAGATCAAGAGGTTTCACCCAGCTCCAGACAAGACTATGGAATTGGGATAGACTTATGCATAATCTGGTAAAATTCCTGGCAAACTTCGAGGATAGAGAAAGTCCCACAAGCCAACAGCCCCCAGCACTCGGCCCAGGGATATGTCCTCACACACTCTCTTCTTCCCGACTGGCCGAACTGTTAAGCCATTTGTTGTTATTTCGCTTCCCGGATTTCCTTGACAAGTTTGATAAACAAAGGGATGATCTATGCAAAAGCCACGGCCCAGTCTCCGTCTGCACGGTGGGAGACGCTGGTCCTGCCTCCCTCGGTAATCGTTTGTTTACCCTGTCGTCTGTGTCACTTTCTACCTTTCTGTGTAATTCTTATCTCCCCCTGGTTGTCAGTGAAAACCTTGAGAGTAAAGATCATATCATACTTATTTCTGGGCCTCCTACAAAACTAACTTCAGTGTATTCCACCGGGGGGAAAAAAGAGTATTTATTGAATGAATCCATGGATTAAAAAAAAAACTCACAATGGTGCTTGAAATCTTTAACTTTTTGCCTAGGGAAAAGACATGCAATTCACATGTCAACTAGGGGCTGGGAATTTATTTTTCTGGAAAGGAAAAATGGTGAGAATTGTTTGCAAAGGCTTCAGGGAATGAACTTCGGAGACCAGTGTCATGATTTCAAAATAAAGAGCCGAAATGAAGAGTAGCAATTCCAACTTCTCTATCTGATCTGTGGCTCAATGAGGGTGTCCTCAGAGCAACGTGCTGGCTGTCAGCCCCAGCCCATCTGCCCCACTGTCCTCCCTCCATGGCAGGAACCAGAGAGTCCAGCGCCCACACTGCAACCCACCCACCCGGTGCTGAGTCAGCCCGGCCCATACAGAGGAGACAGGAGCCATCCCAGCCCCACCAAAGATGAGATTGAGAAATAGCCCTGTCACATTTAAAAATAGAAATATACTTTGGGAGGCTGAGGTGGAAGGAATGCTTGAGGCCAGGAGTTCAAGACTAGTCTGGGCAACACAGTGAGACCCTGTCTCTACAAAAAAAAATTATCCCAACACGGCAGCACGCACCTGTAGTCCTAGCTACTTGGGAGGCTGAGGCAGGAGGATCACTTGAGTCAGGATTTCGGGGCTGCAGTGAGCTACGGTTGTGCCACTGCACTCCAGCCTGGGCAACAGAATAAGACTGTGTCTCAAAAAAAAATTAAAAATTATAAAAATAGATATAAATAAAATAAACACTAATAATAAACATATCATTCATTGAGTCTTTGCTGCATACCTATAATTGCACCAGCATTTTGATTTATTTTGTTTATTTAGGACAGGTTTTTAAGAGTGTAAGCACTTGCCCAATTTTGCACAGCAGGAGAGCAGAGCAGCTGGGGGGCCCACACAGGCTCCTGTTACCCCTGAGACTCCCATGTACAATGGGTTGAACCTGGGTGCCTGCTTTGCCAGCCCAGCTGCTGCCTTTTCTAAGCCCCAGCTTTTACCCCGTCCATGTGCCTGAGTTTGTGCCCAGTTTCCTGATTGGCTCATACACACTCCAAAGTCTCAGGCCACTCCTTGGAGGCTAGAAAGCTGACTATCTCTGCCTAGCTCATAAATATCCCTCATCCTAGGAAGCTGGACCCCAGACCCCTTGGCCTTGCCTTTGCGAACGAAGTCTGAAGGTGACAGTGAATCTGAGGGTGATGTTGGTGACACTGTATCTGAGGGTGATGCTCACCCCTGAATCAGTCTTGAGTAGACTGGGGGATGACAAGTGAGTTTGTCTGGTCCGGCTCTGCTGCACAGGACTTTCTTTCCTTCCACCTATCATTTCTTCTTCTGGAAGATTCTAACCAAGTCACCATGTTCCCGTAGCCTAAATTGAAACTCTCTTTAGGACATTGCAAGAACAGGTGGCCACTAGCACCATCTGTAGTCCAGGTAGTTCTCAATGATACCGCTGCACCACTCAGACTATCATAAATTGAGTATCAGGGTATCCTAGTTCTCCTGGCTTGTGCACCAGTTTTTTGCACGGCCAGATGTTGGGACAGATGGAAATACAAGTAAAGCCTCATCCCTACTATCAAGGTCTTACAAACTTGTCAAGGAAACCTGGAAAGTTAAATAACAACAAATGGTTTAACAATCCAGCCAGTCAGGAAGCAGACAACGTGTGAGGAATTATTCCTGGGCTGAGTGTTTGGGGCTGTTGGTTTATGGGACTTTCTTTATCCTTGAAGTTTACCAGGAATTTTACCAGATTATACATAAATGTCTTAGTTCCATAATCTTGTCTGGACCTTGGTGCAATCTCTTGATTTGAAGATTCAAAGAATCTGCTTCCACTTAAGAAATGTTTTGTTTTCCTATTACTTGTCTGATGTGGAACTCTCCTCCTCCTTCCTAGTGCCAGGGCTCCTGGATCTGCCCTTTGGGTCTCCTGTCTCATCCCATGAGAGTTCCTTCTCTTTACCTTTGTGTTCTGATCAGGTCACTTCTTCTTCTTGATCTTCCAAACCGTTAATTCAGGCCTTAGCTCCTTATTCGATTCATCTACTGAACTTTTTAGTTGACAAACTATACCTTTTGTGTGCTAAAAAGCCTTTTCTTCTATACCTAAATCTCTTCATCCAGTACAGTAGGTTGAAAGTCATGTCCACTCAGAACCTCGGAAAGTAACCATATTTGGAAATAGGGTCTTTGCAGATGTTTAGATGAGGTCATACTGGATTAGGATGTGCCCTAAGCCAATGACTGGTGTCCTCATTTAAAAAAGAGAGAGAGAGAGAGAGGATAACACAGTGAAGAAGGCCATATGACAACGGAAGTAGAGATTGAAGTTATGCACCCACAAGCGAAGGAACCCCGAGGCCACCAAAAGCTGGAAGAAGCAGGAAGGATTCTCCCCTGGAGCCTTTGGAGGGAGTGTGGTCCTGCTGACACCTTGATTTTGAACTTCTGCCTTCCAAATTGTGAGACAATAAATTTCTGTTTATTGTCACCGTATTTGTGGTGTTTTGTTACAGCAGCCACGGAAACTGATACACTTGGTCTTCACTTAGGCTGAAGGTGTCTTTTCCAGCCACACTATTTCAGGCACCCCTTCTGTATGTTTTGTAGATTCCTCCTCACCAGCTCCTGGGGTCCTTTGCACATATTTTTATTCTCCCTTCCTCCGCTCCCTGGGGCTAAGTCAGAACTGTCACATTCAGTAAGCTGAGCAGAGGCAGCCCTGGGAGTGGTGGGAGACAGCTGGCTCCCCCTCCCGTGTAGATGGTGCACGTTCCAGCAGGCGTCTGGAAAGGCAGGCAGAGGCCAGCACTCACCCGGCTTCAAGGGCAAAGAAGACCCCATGCCTGTGACCTTACCAGGAGCAGGAAGACCAGCCAGTCCTCCTCGCAGAGAAGAGAGTCCCAACCCCCAAGCCCCACATCTCTGTCGCCCAGGCTCGCTCCAGAATCCACCACGCTCACAGTGGCTCTCACCCCAGGTCTCCAACTCTCCTTCCCAGTCTCACTGCCAATCTGGAAAATAAAATCCCACCAAGTAAAGTCCCTCACATAAGAGCCCGGGCCCTTTCCCCCAGGACTTCCTGGGGGATCTCTGAGTCAATATCCCTGCCCCCTCCCCACACATACACTAACTGCCTTGGAGGTCTTCCTCAGGGGCTCCCTTCCTGGAGGTGGAGAGAAATCCACCCTGAAATAGCAAAGAGGAGCCTTTCAAATGTGCTCATACTAATATTAAGGATTAAGTGCTAGAAATTTCTGGGGCATATCCTTTTTCTCCTGGGATAACATGGGGCAGGCATGAGCCTGCAAACCCTCCCCCTCCCCTAAGCAAGGCAGCAACGCAAGAGAAGTAGCCCATGTTGTATAAATGCCTCCTGTACTCATGCTTTTGTTTCCCTTTTGTTATCCTCCAGAATTGAGTAAAGCCTGTCTTTAAAGGTCCAGGCTACTCTCAGCTGGGCCGTGGGGAGCCAGGAGGGAGGCCACAGTGCCTGGTGTGGAGCGCCCCAAAGGGAGGTCAAGCCGAAGGAGCCAGAGTGGCCCGGCACTGCTAGCAGGCTCTACCTTAGAGCTTTGAAAGATCTTGGGCTTGACTTCACTGCGGAAGCAGAACTTCCTCTCTTCCCTTAGTCACTCTTTCAACAGGTAAGTGGAGAACCCCTACAATCAGGTTGGCCAACCATCCTGTTTTGCTAGATGTTCAGATTTTTTGCTTTTTTTTTTTGTTGTTGAGATGAAATTTACATAACTTAAAATTAACCATTTAAAAGTGAGCATTCAGCGGCCCTTACTATTATTCACGATGTTGTGCAGCCACAATTTCCATCTAGCTCCAAAGTATTTTCATCACCCCAAAATGACACCCTGTACCCCCTTGTGCAGTCACTCTCCATTCTTCCTCCAACTCCAACGCTTAGCCCCCAGCAACCACCAATCTGCATTCTGTCTCTGTGGATTTGCCTATCCTGGATGTTTCATATAAATGGAGTCATACAAAATGTGACCTCTCATGTCTGGCCTCTTTGATGGAGCATAGTATTTTCGAGGCTCATCCATGTTGTAGCATGCAACAGTCTTCCTTTCCTTTCCATGGCTGAATAAGATGCTATAGTGTGATTAAACCGCATTGTGTCTTTCCATTCATTTGTTGGTAGACTTGGGCTATTGTGAACAATGCTGCTATGAACAACAGTGTACGTGCATTTGAGTACCAGTTTTCAATTCTCGAGGGTACATACCTAGGAGTAGAACTGTGACACTCTCTATATTAAAAGCAGGAAAGTCCCAGGCAAACCAGGATAAGTCTGTCATCTACCTTCAAAGTATTAAGCATTAGGATCCGAGGCACTGGGATACAAAGAGGAGCGAAGACTGCAAGCTGGATGGAAACCCCTGAGTGGATGACCCAATCCAGGTCAGCGGCATTGAAGGAAAGTCCAGAAGGAAGGCTTCCGGCCCAGGCAGGGAGTGGGTGGGGGAAGGGAGGGATCTGGCTGGGGAAATTCTCCTTTAAAGAACGAGACACAGTCCTGCCCTCAAGGAGCTTACAGACTGGCTGGGGACACACTCCGCAGTTACGGATTCAGACACGCTGAGTAGAGAAAGGCCTCGGTACAGGAGGAACACAGAGGTGGAAAGACCGCAGCAGCGCAGAGTCAGGAAGGTCTGTCAAGCAAGGGCTCCGCGGCTGAATTTTGAAGGACAAATAGAAGTCAGCCTGCCGCAGATGGAGGGAGGGAACCGTGGGCAGAATGAGTGGCATGCTCAGAGGCACAGAAGCTAGATGGAAAAGGTCACCCCTCACACATTCCAGGGAAATGAATGTCCCCCTCCTATGGATTTCAGCAGACCTTGCTAGATAATGGGATGCCAGAAACCACCACTTCACCCCCAGATTACAAAGTGCCATCAAAATGCAAAGGTTCATGAGACCGTGCTAATGGACTAATAGGATGCAATGCTGGACTTCAGCCTAATTTAAGCAGGTTCCAGAAGGTCCACTAGCCTGAGCCAAGACAGAATTTCTGCTGGCAAATCCTATCTGATGAGATTTTTGTCTAATCTCTCAGATAAGGATGCCCATTTCTTATCCTAATATTATAGATACTTGGGACACTAGCTCCCCAGGTGGAGCCCTGTAAGCATGAGGAAGGACTGCCCAGCCATGGCAACAAAATGACTCCCATATGACTGGGCTACCCTTTGATGGACTTGTCAGGGACTGTCCTCCTTGGAAGTTCTGAGCAAAGGTGGCCTGTCAACTGAATGTTTGCTTCTACCAGTGACAGCTCCAAACTCTCTGTCTTCAGCTTCTTGGGATATAATCACTTTAGGGTGCCCGAGGCAGCACAATTAAACTCAGGGCAGAGTCTTCCTGAGTACCACAACCCAGGACTGTTCAATACAGAGGGAAGGACAGCAAACCTCCACATTTGCCGCTCACCAGCTGCAAGGGGGTCGCTGCCCCCCATGCCCATCAGAGGAGGCGGTGCTCTCTCTTAGCAACTTGCTGAAGACAGGCAGGCAAACGGGGATGGGGAGGGACACGGCAGGGGCATCGCTAGTTTGTGGTCTCCTCTGTGTCTCCTTCACAGTGTTGAAGAACAGAGCTACATCTCCCATGGAGTCATGGAATTCACGTGCGTCACCTGATTGGGAGGAAGATCTCTTAGCCTCGAATGTGTCTAGTTCAAAATCTATTGTTGGAATCAGCCTCCTCCTTCACCGCTTCCGCTGGAAGAGCCCAGGGCAAACCCCCTCTTTGATCTAAAGCAGAACAGGCTAAGGAGCTGCTGTTGAAAGAACCCTCCACTCCTTTTCCTGCTCCTCCCCTGCCTCAACCACGTCTTCCCCAACACTCCGACTCTCCTTTGTCCCTGTCCAACCTCATTTGGGGGGTGAGGGGCTCATTAACTTCCCAAAAAGTTCCAAATTCCTATCCACGAGATACCCCATAAGACAGGTTGGAAATACAAATGCCCATGGGGGCCAGGCAGCTGCCATATGTGAGTGAAACACACCCCTGTAAGAGAAAGGGGTTGGGGAGGCATGGGGGACATGGAGAAACTGAAGACCACTGATCCCACATGAGAGAGTCTCTTCTATTCATCTTCAGCAGGTGGGATGGATTCATGCAGGGATACAGACTCAAGTTGCTGGCTCTTGCACTTTTTTCAAAAGAAGCCAAAAATCTAGATTTTAATGTGAATTTTTTAAAGTATAAAACACTATGAAGCCAAAAAAAAAAATCTGAATGTGAGACGCCATCATTGGCCCACCTGTTGGCCCCCTTAAATTGTACACCCTGGCATCTTGCATGCCTCACCCTAGTCACCGCTCCAATTAATATGTCCCGACCCTATAACGTGGCAATCCCATTCCCAAATCTACATTTCAGAGAAGGAATCACACAGACCCTTAAGGAACATATCCCATCCTTAAGAACCACACAAATTTTTGTCCATAAGGAACAAGGAAGTCCATCATGGCATTGTTGAAGCCAGGAGTTAAAAGCAAAGTACCTACCTGTCACCAAGCAATTCAATATGTAAAATGTGGCAAATGCATATTAAGGAATTGTATGTAGCATTTGGAAACATCAAATAGATGTACATATAACAATATGGATAGAGCTTAAAAACAGCATTTAGTGAGAAGAAAACATAAACAAAATAAGACTTTTAGCATGCCATTTTAGGTTATTAACAAAATCATGTAAATTAGCAAAGCATCACTACATAGTTTACAAGGATAGAAGCATGTTAAGGACATTTCAAACGTGTAAAAGTAAATGCCTATGATACGTGATAGGTGTAGGGTATCAGGATGGGAGAGGATAAAATAAAATAAGGCAAGAGAAGGGTCTCGTGAAGACCAAAGGCAAGAATGGGCTGCTAACTGGGAGGGATGGATTAACTCAACCCTCCACACGTGAGCACCATCAACAATCTCATAAAGCATAAAGAAGGCCAGGCATGGTGGCTCATGCCTGTAATCCTAGCTCTCTGGGAGGCCGAGGCGAGGCGGGAGGATTGTCTGAGCTCAGGAGTTCGAGACCAGCCTGAGCAAGAGCGAGATCCCTCCTCCCGTCTGTACTAAAAAAAAATAGAAAGAAATTATCTGGACAACTAAAAGAAATATACAGAAAAAATTATCCGGGCATGGTGGCACATGCCTGTAGTCCCAGCTACTCAGGAGGCTGAGGCAGGAGGATCGCTTGAGCCCAGGAGTTTGAGGTTGCTGTGAGCTAGGATGACTCCACAGCACTAGCCCCGGGCAGCACAGTGAGACTCTGTCTCAAAAAAAATAAAATAAAATAAAATAAATAAAATAAAATCAGCTTTATTGAGGTATAATTTATGTACAATAAACTCAGTGAGTTTTGATTAATGTATATATCTATGTAACCACAATGAAGATATAGAATGTTTTCATCACCACAAAAAGTCACCACACGTCCCTCTGATACTCAGGGTGTGGTCCATAGACCGCAGCGGCATCCTCACCTGGGAGCCACTAGAAGTGCTGACTCTCGGCCCACCCGAGAGTTAGAATCTGCATTTAACAAGATTCCCAGATGCTCTGTAAGCACATTAAAGATTTAGAGACAATCAGAGCTCCTTTAGAGAAAGATGACAAGCCAGAAATGCTGTTTCTATTGTTATAAATAGCATAGCCTCAAGCAAGTCCAAGGTAAATGATGGATTATTGAGTTCTGGGGGGAGGAGGAGAAAGAGACGGCTCAGTTGGGAAGGAATGTGAAGTCATTGCAAGAACACCCTTTACTCCCCGGACCAAACGCTTCCTCTCCACAAGGCCACTGATGTCACAGCTGGGCGTAAGACGTGTGAATTCGAGGGGCAAGGTTTGCCACTGGGGACATTGGGGGCTTCGACGGGGGCAGCGTGGGGGGGCGGCTCTCTGATCTGTGTTCCGGACCACAGTGAAGGAAGCAGCCCGATGGCCAAGTCCAGAAGACACCTTAATTTGGGGCTGTCTTTGTTATTGTTTTCTTTTTCTTGTTAAGTTTAACTTTTATTTTTATCTAAATAATGTATGTGCTTGGCTTAAAAAGCCAAACGCTACCGCGTACCGTATAATAAAACAGAGCAGCCCTCCAGCCAGCCCCTCCCCACTTACGATCCAACTGTCCCACATTTTAATCACCTGCCTTTCCGAGTGGCACCCCCTTTGTCACACAGTTGCTCCCAGGACTTCCCAGTGAGTAAACCTTGCTCCTCTTGCCGGGGCTGGGGAGGAAATATGGGGGCTTAGCTGTTCCTTTGGCACATCCTCCACTGATCCTCTGGTCTTAGCCCTACCCCGCACGCCCCGCTCCTGCAGCGCAGGGTGCGTCTGGGGTTCTGCGGAGCAAGCTGGCTCTCTTCTCGCCAGCTCTGCTACTGTCAGGCACTTGGGGTTCATCCTTAACATCTACCCGTAAGTCTGGAAACATTTTAAACTGTAAATTAAATTTCTTTAAAAAATTTCAAACAAAATAATACGCAAACACTCCTTCACTTACAATAGGGTATCGTCCCCGATAAACCCCTTGTAAGTTAAAAATACTGTAAGTCAAAAATTCACTTAATCCACCTAACCTGCCGAACATCCTAGCTTAGCCTAGCCTACCTTGAGTGTGCTCAGAACACTTACATTAGCCTACAGTTAGGCAAAGTCATCTAATATAAAGCCTATTTTATAATAAAATGTTGAATATCTCATGTGATTTATTGAAGGTGAAAAACAGAATGGTTGTACGAGTGAGTACTTGAAGTACAGTTTCTACTGAATGCCTGTGGCTTTCATACCATCGTAAAGTCAAAAATGTGTTAAGTTGAATCTTCGTAAATTGGAGACCATCTGTGTGTGTGTGTGTGTGTGTACACATATATATTTATATACATATAATAAAGAATATTAGCAGTAATATTTCACATTAAAGTACATGGGATTTATTTATGTGAATGGTTTGTGGGAGACATCTAATTAAATTTACTTCCAAAGGGATCTCCGGTCATCCTGCACCATCCTCTCTCCAAAGCCAAGTCTCTTTACATATCACATTTTCAGATAATCATGGCTCTAAATCTGAGCTCTGTTTTGTTCCTTAAATCTACTTGTCTTTCTTTGAACAAATACCAAAGTATCACACCCCACCCTCATTTTCTGCCTTCTCGGGTTTTAATTGAGCATTTTATGATCTCATTTTATGTTCTCCCTGAGCATATCAATTATACACTTCTTTTTAAATTTTTTTAGTGCTTGCCCTAGAGTTTAGCAAATACATTTTTAACTAATTCAAATTCACTTTCAAATAACACTCTACTGTTTCACGTGTGGCAGAGGTGCCTTGTGATGCCAACCCCTCCTCCCTGATCCTGTGAGACGCCCACCGATCATTCCACTTATCCACATGCTATAATTACCTGACATATGTCACTCTTATATTACTTTAAAAAACAGTTTTCTTTTGGATCAATTAATAATAACAAAAATAGAAGATCTTATTTTACTTTTATTTATTCCTTCTCCACTGTTCTTCCTTTCTTTATATCATTTCTCTTCTGCCGGAAGACTCTCTTTTAACATTTCTTGCAGAGCAAGTCTGTTGGCTTTGAAGTCTCTCAGTTTTTGTGTATCTAAGAAAGTTTTTATTTCTCTTTCAAGTTTGAGGACAATTTTACTGAATTCTAGTCTAAGGTGGTGGGTTCTTCCTGAATACCGTCAATGTTTTGCTCCACTTCCTTCTTGTGTGCATGGTTTCCGATGAGAAGTCTGCGGTAATTCTTGTCATTATGCCTTTATAGGTAAGGCGTTTGTCCCCCATGTGGCTTCTTTCAAGATTTGCTCTTCCTCTTCTGTTTTCTGCAGTTTGGTGTGTTTTTGTTATTTATCCTGCTTTGGGTATTCTCTGAACTTCCTGGATCTGTGTCACTCATGTTGGAACATTTTTGGCCATTATTATTCAGACATTTCTTTTGTTTCCTTTTCTTTTTCTTCTCCCTCTGTTCATCCAAGTATGTATATACTACATTTTTACTATTATCTGATACTTCTTGGATGTTATGTTCTAATTTTCTTTTCATTCTGTTTTCTCTGCATTTCAATTTGGGAAGTTACGTTGACTTTATTCAAGTTCACTGAGTCTTTCCTCGGTATGTCCAGTCTACTGATGACCTCGGGGAAGGCATTCTTCACTTCTGCTCTGTTTTTTATTTCTAGCATGTCCTTTTGATTCCTTCATAGAGTTTCCATTTGTCTGCTTACCTTACCCATCTGTTCTTACATTCTGTTTACCTTTTTCCATTAGAGCCCTCAACATATTAGTCATAATTATTTTTAATTCCCTATCTGGTAACTCCAGCATCTGTGTCATATCTGAGTCTGGTTCTGATAATTACTCTGTCTTTTCAAAGTGTGTTTTTTCTTGCCTTTTAGTATACCTTGTACTTTTTTTGTTGACAGCCATGCATGCTGTATTGGGTAATAGGAACTGAGGTAAATAGGCTTTTAGGGTGAGGATTTATGTTAACCTTGCTAAGATTCAGGTTCTGTTTGATGTTTGCTGTATTTAGAGGCACTAGAAGCTTCAAATTCCTCGAGTATCCTTGTTTTTGTCTTCTCTCTTGACTTTGGGCTTCCCTATGTACTCCTCCTTAAAGCAAGTCTGTTGTGCAGCTCTTGCAGCTGTCATCCACTGTTATTATACTGCAGTCCTGTTGGTGTAGTAGTCAAGTGTGGGGAGGGCAAATGTTCTATAATCTGTGATTAAATTTCAGTCTTTCGGTGGGCCTGTGTTTCAGGGCTCTGACATTCACACATGATTTTCCAGTGATAAAGTTGCCTCCCACCCCACCCCCTACTCCCTTTCCTGGCTGCAGCATTCCCAATATACAGGATGTCCCAAAAGTTGCCACATATAGGGAAAACAGGAGGTTGTAGCTAAATGCACCTTTATTTACAAAATATGCATTACAAAATTTTTCCTTTGTATGGAGATTTTTGGGATACCTTGTATTTCCTTGACCCTGAACCCTGTTGACTATGTCCCCCCACCCCCAGGTGAGACAGGAAGGCTGGAGGGGGCTGTAAAGAGGAGGATCCCCCTCCCCTAGGTGGGACAGGGTTTCCGAATAGCACTCTGGCGAAGTCCCCTCCCTTGGAGAACAAGACTTTGTTATAGAAAAGGCTCTGGATGTATGTTACAGTAGTTACTGTTCCTCTCACTGTGCCAGAGCCACTGGAGATCTTTCTGGGAGCCTCACAGTGAGAGCCTAGTGGGGTTCCTAGAGGGAAAGCCCAAAAAAGTGTGGTGGCCCCTAAGACTGTGCCCCCGCCCCACGGAGTTTTGCACTCTCACTCTAGTCTACACTCGGCCTCCAGAAATTCATCAGAATTACCACATAAGTGTTTTTTCCAGTTTATGGTACCTGTGGTTTCTGCTCCATATACACAGATCTCAGTTGCTGTATCTCTCGAGATGTCCCAGACTTTCAAGTTTTTAAGGTGGCAGCTTGCCCTGTGAACTTAGTTCTCTAGTGAGTTCAAGAAAATTATTAATTTTCAGTTTGTCCAGCTTTTTTTGTAAGGGTGCTGCCCAAGAAGTCAATATCAAGCTATTTTAATAACCATTATGCATTAGTTAGGGTAGGCTACACTGTATAACAAATAGACCCCAAAACATCAAAATATCACCCCTTAAAGAACAGGAAGTGTATTTTTTTTCTCATGTAACACCCAGGGTGGGTTTCCAGGTCAGCAGGACAGCACTCCTCCATGCAGTCATTCAGGGACCCAGGTTCTTTTCAACATGCTCTTCACCATATCCTAAGGCCATGGTGTCATCTGCATCCAGCCAGCAGAAGGAGAAAGTGTGCAAAGGCACATGCATGGGAGATCTATTATGGACCAGACCAAGAAGCAAAACACATCACTTTTGCACACATTGCCTTGAAACGAACTTAGTCATATGGCCACAGCCTGACTGCAAAGGAAATGTATTCTAGTTGTACATCCAAAGAAAAAGAGAATGGAATTTTAGAAATGACCACTAACCTGGACATAGAGTAGTTTTGCCTGTTTTCATATAAATAGAATCATCCAGTCTTTATTCCTTTTTTGTATTTGTCCTCTTTCACTCAACATACGTCTGTGAGATCCATCCATGTAGTTACATGCAGCCGTCGTGTTGGCTTGCCTTGTTGTATGGTATTCCAATTTGTTTATCTGTTCTATGGCTGGTGAGCACTCAGGTGGTTTCCACTTGGGAGCGATGATGACCAGTGCTGCTATGAACTTCTTGGGCGGCACTGTCTTGTGTGAACATATTGTGCTTTGCTGTTAAGTCTCCTGGGAATGGAATCAGGGACCACAGGATACTGGTATGTTCTGCTCTAATGTCGATAAAAAGTTTTCCAACATTGTTGTAGTAAATTATATTTCCACCAGCAGCCCAAGAATGTGAGATGATTTAAACTACATCCTCAGCTTGGTGCTTTTTGGTCCATGAAGGTGAGTGAATTAAGATCCTATAGCTGCGGGAAACTGGTGGCTACAAATTGAGAGCAGACGCATTTCCCTCCACTCAGAGCTACGGCTGCAACAGACAAGTTTCTTCACTGTCTCCAGTTGTGTGTTTCAGAGTTTGTCATTTCCATGGAGGGGACCTGGGTGTTATGTGGAGGGTCTTGATCTGACCCCCACTCTGGATCCGGAGGTCTTCAGGGCAGCCTGCAGCCTCAGTGGTCGCCCCCTGATTTTCTGGCTCCTGTACCAGTTTCACTTTTGGCCTCTGAGGGTGTTCCTGAGCATCCTGCCAGGTCACTCATGCACTTTAGCAACTACTTTAAAATATTTTATCTGGCATTTTAGATAGGTAATGGTGAAAGTATTTTTAGACTATGTAGTTGTCTTAGTCCATTCCGGCTGCTATAACAAAATACTATAGACAGGGTGTCTTACAAACAACAAACATTTATTTCTCACAGTTCTGGAGGCTGGGAAGTCCAAGATCAACACACCTGCAGATCTGGTGTCTGGTGAGGGCCACTTCCTGGTTCATAGACTGCCGCCTTCTCGCTGTTCCCTCACATAGCAGAAGGGGAAGGGAGCCTGCTGGGATCTCTTTATAAGCCCTCAGAATCCCACTTAAGAGGGCTCCACCCTCATGACCTGATCACCTCCCAAAAGCCCCACCTCCAAATATCATCACCGTAGGGGGGAGGATTTCAACATATGAATTTTGGGGAGATGTAAACATTCAGACCAAAGCAGAAATTTCCCCAGAAATAGTCTCTATCTGCTTTGCATCTTCCAAAATATATTTGACATCTCTCATCCACTGTAGTCTTCTCCATTCTTTATGTCCGTGTGAAGACACACACATCCACACTTGTTTCTTCCTTAACTGGTGAATTGGTGCAGTTTCAGGAGGGAGTGGAGAGAGAAATGTGTATGGATTTAACTAGAGATCCAGCTAGAAGCATCGTAAGCAAATTTTTATCCTCTCTGTGTTTGCCAAGCCCTTTTCTGCCGGTGCCCTTTCTCTTACTCCTCGAAGTGTGGTCCTCAGACCAGCAGCACTGACGTCCCTCAGGCATGTGTCAGAAATGCAGATTCTCAGGCCCCACTCCAGACCTTCCGATCACTTCCACAAGAGCCCCAGGGGTTTCCATGCCCAGGACACCTGGAGAAGCTCTGCCTGGACCCCTTTCTCCTTGCTCCCTGTCCCTTGGGCCCCTGCTGGGGCAGTGGCTCTCAGCCCCGGTGGCAGGTTAGCACTACCTTTTAAAATTGCCACTGCCGGGCCCCACCACAACCAATGACTTCATTATTTGGGACGGGACCCTGAGCATGGTTTTTTTTAAAAGCTCCACACATGATTCTAATGTGGACCAAGGAGATGCAAAAATAATACAAAACAGTCCCTGCCCTTAAGAAGTTTCCAGTCTGGATCTGGGAGAATGCTCTGGAGATCAGGAAACAGGCTTCGAGGGCAAACAGTAGATTTCTGAGCATTCAATGTAAAATGTATATAGTTACAGGAGCACAGAATTATTGTCGAGTCAAATACATGGACTTCTGGTGAAAATCCCAGAACTTTCCTTACCGGGAACTTGGGTTCAGTTACAGCTCTCTGTGTTTTGGGTCATCCGATGGGTTGCCAGAAGTTGGAAGGTTCGGCAGAACTTGGCGTTGCTTGGAGAGGAATGGGCATCTGCCGCCCCTCCCTGCCTCTCCCCGTGCGCTTCCGTGCGTGAGTCGCGGTGTCTGACGATGGCTGTGCTGTATTCCTGGCCGTGATCCTGTGCTGGTCACAGATGTCCATTTCCTTGGGGGCTCTCACTCAGCCTTCCTCGCTGGGAGTCTCAGCGAGGATAGTGTCAGCCGAGCTCAGTCATTTGGCCCAGGAGCCTGAGTGGGACCCAGGACTGATGTGGGAGGAAACGCAAGACAAGGGCACCACAGACCTCTGTCTCCTCCTGATGTCTCCCCACGGGCACTCACATCTTGGCACATCCGACGTCCTGTTAGATCCACAGGTTGAGGTGGCCCCCACCCTCCCTCCATCCCAGGCAATGTGAGCTGGGCGGCCACCCCCTCAGAGGTGGCCTGCATCCACATGCCATCAGTGGAAGATGGGGACACTCAGCATTCGGTTCTCCAGGACCACCGTTTCTTACCTGTCAATTGGACGCATCACCTAAATTTCCACTGAGGAGCTGTGAGGTTCTTACATGCTGTCTGCAGGGGGCAAATTCCTAACGCTGCTGTCTTAAGAGTCTCAACACATTTTACTACTTCCCTGGGGTGGTTCTAGAATGAGAGCTGGGAAGTGCTGCCGGCCAGAGTTACCTGGCGTGGCCAGGTGGGGAGAGAGCTGGCGTGGGGGCTGCTCCAGGGCTGCAGCCCCCCTGGGGCTGTTACGTACGGGCTGAATCGCGTCCCCCCTCAGTCCATATGTTGGAGCACTGACTCCCAGTGCGTCAGAATGTGACTATATTTGGAGAAAGGGTATTTAAAGAGGTAATTAAGTTAAATGAGGTCTTTAGGATGGGCCCTAATCCCATGTGACTGGTGTCCTTATGAGAAGAGGAGATTAGGACACAGACACGCATACAGGGATGGCCATATGAGGACAGGGGAGAAGGCAGCCGTCTGCAAGCCAAGGAGAGAGGCCTCAGGAGAAGCCAACCCTGCCGACACCTTGATCCTGGACTTCCAGCCTGCAGGGCTGAGGAGTAAATGTTTCTTCCAGCCGCCCAATCTGGGTGCTGGGTTACAGCAGCCCCAGGACACCAATACTGGCCGACTCGCCCTTCTCTGTGACTCCCTGCCTCCACGTCACAAGTCCACAGGACAGGAGCCGGGCCCTGCCCCGGCCACCAGAAACCCTGGTGTGACACTCAGTTTTCCCGGTGCCCGCAATGCAAGCTTCTGGGGCTCGGCGGAGCTTTTTCTTCTGCACGTAAGGCCTCAGGTCTCCAGAGCCGCGCTGGAAGTTTGCAGTTCAATTCTGTGCCCACGCCACCGCCGCTGTCATTCCCACTATTATTGAGCACCTCGGTGGGCACAGTGCTGAGTTAATTTTTTTTAAATTGGCTCTGCCCGACCCACCACGGGAGCTTCTGGGAGTTCATTTTAAAGTCAGAGAGAGAAGAAGCAGGCGCGGGCTGATTCCCTGCTTCAATTGCACGTTAAATCTAGTTTGGTATCTTCCCCGCTCGGCACATCTCTTTTATGACAGCCGGGAGCGGACGATGACAGCGCCGGCGCCCTGCCTCTGCACTGGAGGGTCAGGACGAGCGACCTCATTAGCGGGCCCGCCGCGCCCTCCCGCTCTCCACCTCTTATGGCAGATTTCCCAGGACGCGCCTGCAGGAGAAGGGGCCTCCTCATGCAGGGGACAGGACAGTAGGGTGGGCCCCGTGCCTGGGACCAGCCTCTGCAGACAGAGCCGCAGCCCCCCAAGCATCACGTAGACGCCCACGACGTCACACGTGCACTCGGGCTGGCTCGTTGTCCAGACAGGGCCTGTCCTGTCCCCTCCCTGCAACGCCTCTGCCCACCTTCCTCGCAGCCCCTGCAAATCCCACCCACCTGTGCTCTCAATGAAGCCCCACGAAACCTTTTCTGGCTGTGTTCTCTGTCCCTCCTGCTCCTTCTCTGAATCTCTATTGCATTTTGTGATTAAAAGAGGAATCGTGCTGTGAATGGAAAACGGTGCAACTGCTGTGGAAAACAGCTGTCGGCTCCGCAAAAAGGTAAATGGAGAATCACCATGTGACCCCGCAACTCCACCCAGGTGCACGCCCTTGAGGATCAGAACCAGGGACTCTAGCAAATCCCTGTACACAGGTGTTCACAATAACCCAGCAACACACGAATGGTTGAGCAAAATGTGCTAACTCCACACTGGGGGCTGTTATTCAGCCATCACAGGGAACGAAGTGTGGTCACGGGCACCCTGTGGGGAGGCGAACCTCGCCCTTGTAAACCGTACGCTCAGCGGGAGGAGCCAGGCGTAAAAGGTCGTGCAAGGTATGGTTCCATTTCTATGAAGCATCCTGGGGAGGGCAGAATGAGGCGTGACTTAATGGGTACAGGGTACAGGGTCTCCTTTAGGGGTGGTGAAAATGTCTTGGGTAAAGGTGATGGTTTAGTACGTTATGAATGTATTAAAAGCCACTAAATCATATGCTTAAAAGGGTTAATTTTTTTGTTATGAGATCTTCATCTTGATAAAAAGAAAGAAATCATGGTTTCTTAAAGCCAGAGGGACTTTAATCCAGATCAACCTTACAGGTGACGCAAGAATGCTCTGTAGGGTGTCCCCGACAGTCCTCCTACCTGAGGACCTCAGTGTGTGACAGGTGGCACCTAATGGGGACAAATGGCCCCGACAGATGACGCCTGTTCGCAGGTGACAGCCATTCAGGTACAGGAGGCCATCCCTCTACCCCTCCCCCAGCCCCTCTGTCTCCTTCCCTCCTTCCTTCCCTCCCTCATTCAACAGTCCTGAAGACGTTCTTATGTCTTATTTTAGCCTGTCACTTTCCAGCCGTGGCGGTGGACGGAAGCAGCCTAACTCAGTGGTTAAGTCTTTGGACTTTTAAACCGGACAGTCTGGGTTTCAAGCTGGCCTCTACCAACAGGGGCTCTGTGCTGAAGGCAGATTCTCTGTACAGTCCAGTTCCTTGTCTGTGAAGTGAGGACGATGTTGGTATCTCCCTGATGGGATTAAATAAGATACAGGTTGTGAGACGCTTAGGGCCACGCCTGGCACAGCCTCAGCTGACGGGGCTCCTCATTACTGGTATTTACAATCCCAGTTCCCGCCACTGTCCTTGTTCGGGCTTTCATATTAATCACCGACTCAGCCTCCTCCCTGGATAGTTGGGTGACTGTACAATTTACTGTCTGAACCAGGACACTTTCTGTTTCAATCAACATGCAGAAAATTGCCTCCCTTTGGTGTGTCATTCTATGCATTTTAACACGCATATAGATTCATTTAACTGCCACCACAATCTGGATTCAGAATAGAGTCCTTTGCAGTACGACCACCCTTCACCCCGACCCCGGCAGCTGCTGCTGTGCTCTGACACTATGGTTGTCTCTTTGCAAGAATATCGTGTCAGTGCAATCGTGCAATATGCAGCCTTTTGAGACCGGCTTCATTCATTCAGCATAATGCCTTTGGGATTCATCCGTGTTATTGCGTGTATCAGTAGTTTGATCCTTTTTATTATTGATTAATATTCCATCGTATGGATGCACCATGTCTGTCTATTCACCTGTTGGTGGACATTTGGGTTGCACTCAGTTTTGAGCGATGATGTATAGAGCTGTTATAAATATTAGTGTACAAGCTTTTGTGTGAAGATGTTTTCATTTTTCTAGGGCAAATTCTAGGGGGTAGGATTGCTTAATTTTATAAAACTGCCAAACTTTTTCCCAGGGTAGCCATAGGTACCATTTTGCAGTCCTACTAGCAGGGGCTCCACATCTTCCCCAGTACTTGGTATTGTCCATATTTTTTTTATTTTAGCCATGCTAATAGTAGTATAGTGGCAGCTCATCATGGTTTTAATTTGCATTTCCCTAGTGGCTAACAATATTTAATATCTTTTATTTAGCATCCATATAGCCTTTTTGGTAAAGTGTCTGTTCAAGTTGTTTATCCATTTTCACATTGGGTTGTTTTCTTAGTATTGACTTTTTTATTTTTTATTTTTTTGAGACGATCTCACTCTGTCACCTGGGCTAGAGTGAAGTGGCATCATCATAGCTCACTGCAACCTCAACTTCCTGGGCTCAAGCGATCCTCCCACCTCAGCCTCCCAGAGTGCTAGGATCACAGGCATGAGCCACCGCCCCCAGCCTAGTCCTGACTTTTGAGAGCTCTTTGTATATTCTGGATACACATCTTTTGTCAGATCTGTGCTGTGCACATGTTTTCTCCCAATCTGTAGCTTGTCTTTTCATTCTCTTAACAGTGCCTTTTGCAAAGCAAAGTTTTTAATTTTCAAGTCCAACTTGTCAATTTTTTTCTTTCATAGACTGTGCTTTTGGTGTTGTATCTACAATCTCTTTGGATAACCCATTAGCACAAGTATTTTCTCCTGTGTTATCTTCTAAAAGCTTTGTAGCTCTACGTTTTATATTTAGGCACATGACCCATTTTGAGTTCACTTTTGTACAAGGTGTAAGTATTTGTTGCGGTCCTTTTTTTAAATAAGGAGATCCAATTGCTCCAGCTCCATTTATTGCACAGAGTATACTTCCTCCGCCTGTGTGTCTATCCCTTCACCAAATCCACTCTCCGGTGACTATTACAGCTTTATCGTAAGTCTTAAAATCAGGTTTTCAGAATTGTTTTGACTGTTCTAGTTTCTTTGCCTTTCCATATAAATTTTAGAATCCGCTTGTCTATATCTGCAGAAAACAAATCCTACTGTGACTTTTATTGTAATTGAGTCAAATCCATAGATTGGTTTGTTGAGAATTTATTTAGGTCTTCTTTGATTTCTTTCATCAGTGTTTTATAGTTCTCAGTCAACAGATCCTGTACCTGCTGTGTGAGATTTATACTTAAGTTGGTTTGGGGGAGGGGGTTTCTTTTGTTGGGGGGAGCGGAGCTTCTTTAAATCAAATCAGGAAACTGTTGAGAGGCTCCATTAATGATTACATCAGAACAATAGGCATGAACCAGGGCTGTCCTGGGCAAATTGGAAGATATCCTATGGATAGTGCACTCCAGCTGTGAGTGCCTCTCTGGAAGCATGATGCACAGAGTGGACACAAAGCCCAGACGTGGTCTTACCTTCTAATGCAGAGGGTGTGACCTAGACGCTTTACTCTCAGGATGACGAAGGAGCCAAAGATTGCATTGGTTTGGGGGTTTGCCTTACATTTTGTTTGTTTTTGTTTCTAAAAATCATACATGAAAACATTCTTTTAAACTTTTCAAATGCTATAGACAAAGCCGTGAAGCCTTTCTTTACGTGCATAGCGCCAATCCCAGTGTGGTCCCTTAAGGAAACCAGTGCTGTCAATTGGGCGTGTTGCCTTCTGGAGCTCTTCCCAAGCAGAGGTAGGCAACTACGGAAATACAGGTTTGCATTTTGTGGTTATTGTTTTCCTAAGTAGCATCATTTAATACTTAGGTTCTGCAACTTGTTTTCTTCACTTAAAAATATGTCTTGGAGATCTTTCCATGTTAGTACAAGCTCTACTTCATTCTAATCAACAGTTTCAAAGTACTCCACGGGATAAAAGCACCGTGCTCCCTGTGGCTGGACATTTAGGATGGGTGCCAATCTTTTGTTCTTCTTTGTTTGCAGAGGGGTGAATGTTTCTCCAGGTTGGGTGCCAACATGGAATTGCTAGGTGTCTTAGTCTGTTTGGGCTGCTATGATAAAATACCACAGACTGGGCGGCTTATAAACAACCATTTATTTCTCACAGTTCCGGAGGCTGAGAAGTCCGAGATCAAGCGTCTGATGAGGGCCCACTTTGTCATACACAGCACCTTCTGGCTGTGTTTTCCCATGGTGGAAGGGTCCAAGGGTCTCTTAGGGACGTCTCTCTGACACCTCTTTTATAAAGGTACTAACCCCACCCATCAGGAGGTCTGCCCCATGACCTAATCAACTCCCAAAGGCAAGGTATGCTACCTCACCTCCTAACACCATTAGCTGGGGGTTAGGATCTCAACCTATGGATCTGGGGGGGACACAAACACTCAGACTGTAGCACCAGGTGTCGGGCGTGTGATCGTGTGTGTTAATGGGTATTGCCAAATTGCCTGCAAAACTGCCTGGACCAGTTCATGTTCCCAGCAAGACAGTGCGAGAGCACTTTCTTCCCTGCACCCTTGCTGACACCTTACGTGATCTAGCTTGAAAATCTTTGCCACTTGGATGACTGAAACACGCAGATGATAATAACAACAATCACTTATGTTTATTGGCCATGGATCCTATTCCAGGCACTGTTTCAAAAGCTTCACTTATATTGATTCACTGAGTCCCACGATGACCCTGCGAGGTGGGTTCTTTTATCTCCCTGTTTCACAGCCGAGGAAACTCAAGACCAAAGTGGAATCTCGTTGTTTCAACTCATTTCCTTGATTATTAGCAAGCCTAATTATCGCTGCGTGTTTATTGGTCACATAAACTCCTATGATTCGCTGACTCATTT
This sequence comes from Avahi laniger, assembly GCA_963575035.1. Taxonomy (NCBI): domain Eukaryota; kingdom Metazoa; phylum Chordata; class Mammalia; order Primates; family Indriidae; genus Avahi; species Avahi laniger. Next base: position 16,166 of record CAUYSK010116366.1, on the reverse strand, counting down.
TCTTCCTACGATGTGCCTTGTCTTTTTCCTATCTTGTCTGCACCTTAATCTTTACATCATGATGTACTCAAATGCATCAATATTTCCCTACATGACGTTAGCATAGTATGTCTTGTTTAGGAGGGCCTTTCCTATCCCAAGCTTAGAAGCATATTTTTAAAAATTTGTTTTCTTCTAATACTTTTGGAATGTATTATTTACTTTTCTAAGTCATTCATCTATCTGCAAATTATTTTTGCAAAGGGGCAAGTAGGAACATAATGCTTTCCAAATTGTTAGCAAATTATCCAGCAGTTCTCAAACGCTCCTTTTATTTTCTACATTGGCGTGAAATGTCACCCTAATCATACACTAAATTTTTACACATATGTGGGTTGTTTACTAGACCTTTGTTCATTGACCTAATTATTTGTTTCTGCACCACTGTGGCCTGTTGCGTTATAACATATTTTAATAACTGGAGAGATGTCAGTTGACCTCGCATGTAGCCACCTTGCTGAGCTTCTTATATTGGTTCCAGCAGTTTCTGCTCTCATTATCGTACATTTTAAAATAATATTTAATTTGTGTTTTTAAATTTTCTGATGTCTAGATGAGAAGGAGTATTCTTTGGCAATGTTAAAAATTTTATTATGTCTGTGCCAGCAAATATGCCCTGTGTTATTTCTGCTTTTCATTAGGGCTTGAAATTTCCTTTGTGGCTAATACATGTTGAATTCTTGTAAAACTACCATGTGTAATTGAAAGGAGTTCATCTCCCCTAATTGTGGGGTACCGAGTTCTGTAGCTCTGTTAGAGCAAACATATTCATTTTTTTTAATTGTCTGTGACTGGACTGTGTTCCCTTCTCCGCGGGGTTACGTGGCAATATCTTTACCAATTTCCTCTCTGTTTCTATTAGTTTTGCTCTCTGTGCTTCAGAGCCAGGCTGTAAGCATGCAAATGTTTGTGGTTGTTGATGTTTCCTCTTAATGGCATAAAAATCTTATTTGTCCCTTTCAATGTTTTTTTCCTTAAATTCTATTTTCTTTTATTAGGACAGCAGGACTACCAGATTAGGACCCACCTTAGGCTCATTTTAACTTAATCACCTCTTTAAAGACCCTGTCTCCAAATACAGTCACATTCTGCAGTTCCAGGGGCTGGGACTTCAACATGTGCATTTGGGGGCACACGATTCCGCCCATAGCAGGCAGCCACCATTGTTCCTGACATCCTGTTTTTTCCCCTGAAGTCTCTTCTTTCCCCTTCCTGACTCCATCCACACATGTGACGCTTGGGGACTATTTCATCGATGGTCTGTGGACAGGAAACTTTTTGAGTCCTCGTATGTGTGAAAAAATTATTTTTTTCTTTTTTTTTACGCTTGAGTCATTGTTTAGGCGAATGTGGGATTCTAGTTTCAAAATTATTTTTCCTTAGAACATTAAAGACACTGTCTTCTTGCATCGGGTGTTACCGGTTGATCCATCCCAGCTATGTGTCCATCGGTAATAAATACATCTCTGCAAGTTCTCGGGATTTTCCCTTGCGAGCCTGGTGTTCTGAGACCCCATCCCAGGGGGAGTAGACGGAGCTTCCCTCCTGTGTCCTTCCTCTGTGTGTCCTTTCGAGCTCAGAGTTCGATCTGTTTTCAATTCTGGAAATTTTTTTTCTAGAATTTCTTTGAGTTTACCTTCCTCTCCATTTTTGAAATTGTCACCTGCTGGATCACCTGCAAGACAAATGTTGGGACTTCTGGATTTATCTGCCACTTATCTTAACTTTTCTTGCATTCTGTCTAGCCCTTGCTCCGCCCTCGCTCCGCCCTCCCCTCCTTTTATTTCCTAGATTCTGGGCAAATTCCTCAGTTCCATCTGCTAGCTTGGAAGTTTGGTCATGAGCTGTGTCCTCAGTTCCATCTGCTAGCTTGGAAGTTTGGTCATGAGCTGTGTCCATTCTGTAAATTCAGTCCACTTGCAGTTTGTTTGTTTGTTTCAATGACATTCTCAATTTCTATTAGTTGAGCCCATATTTGCTTGCATCTTTCTGAGGACATTAGGTATGCATGTTCCAGTGGCTTGTTCTGCCAGCTCTGTGAGGACTTCCTTGGTGGGGGCTCCACTTGCTGCACTTGGTTGTTTCTTTTACGATATTGACTTTCCTCAGATGTCTAGTGTTTCCTGGTGTAACGCATTGGACATTCTCCGTGTACTCTGTCAGCTACGACTGCACCTGTTCCCTTCCAATCTTTTCATAAGGGTGACATATCCCAGCTGCGTTGCAGGGAAAGATGCTTTGGGAACACCTTCTCCTGGATCCGAGGCCTCCTGTTCCTCCTGGTCTTGCCAGCACCGCCTGTCCCTCGCCCAGAGCACTGCCCTGCCTCTCTGACCACCAGACCCACAGCCTGTCTGCCTGTGGGACAACATCTCTGTGTTTTGATGCCAGGCCATGGGCGGGGTGAGGGGAGTTTGCAGAAGTGTCAACCAGTGTGGCTGCTCCTGTCTTGGCAGGGACCTGACTGGTCACCCTAGAGGCATCCTTGGTGTCTGGCACCTCCTGTCTTAAAGTTGTTCTTTCTTTCTTGCAGCCATTGGGACTTGGGTTTTCTCTTTCAGCCTGATCCTGTCTGCTAGCTGTCAAATGATTTCTCATGTTTTCCAGTCCACTGGGTTGGGAGTGGGAGAGAAGCGGGAAATTGTAGCATTTACAGAGTTTGCCTTCATATAATCTCACCTTATTGTTTAAACATCGATATTACATTATCGGGTCACATTGAACATTTAGTTAATCAAAAGCTGGAGGTTTTTTTTTGATCTTTTCCTTTCCCTTCCTCCCTCCCCCCTTCTCCCTTCCTTCCCTCCTTCCTTCCCTCCTTCCTTCCTTCCTTTCATTTGGCACAAGCCTCAGCCGTGCCAGTTCTCCCCCATCCTGTCCCTGCACACTTTCTTAAGGCAAAATTCAGTACTTTGTATTCATTTCTGTTGAATTCCATCTTGTGGTTTGGGCCCTATATTCTCACCTGTCTTTTTAAATATTGATGACTGCATTTATCGTATTAACTGTCTCCCCAACTTCGTGTGACCTGCACATCTGATCAGATTCTCCTTTTTAGTGTCACTCACATCGTTGCCAAAAGCGTCAAACAAAACAGGGCCCAAAGCTCTTTAGTCTCACCGCTTCAGACCTTCTCCAAGGTTTTAAAAATTTATGCAGCAAACGTAAAGATAATGCCATTATCAATACTCTTTAGGTAACGCTATCCAACAACCTGTGAGTGCGCCTGTCAAGAAAACCAGTCGGTCCAAATTCTGTTACCTTATTCTCAAGGTTATCGTAGAAAATTGGTCAGAAGCCAAAATCAGGATGCACCGTTAGTCCCAGCAAATCAGTGTGTAATTATCTTATTGTTTCCTGATTGCTGTTGTGTGTTGGTTTGTCTTCCAAGCCGAAGTATGAGTTTCTCAGAGGAGATTACTGATGTCACTTCCTTGAGGGGGACGGGCAGCAGGTCCTCAAATAACGTCATGTAGTCCAACATCGTTTTGTTATAATGGCGATGAGAAAAGAAAGGTTGATTCCCAGGCAGGGCCACTGTCTGTGTGGGTTTGCGTGGGTTTTCTACCGGCACTCAGATTCCCCCCACATCACAAAGGTGTGTGTGCGAGCTTCATTGGTGTGTGTCCCCATCAGCCCAGTCTGAGCCTGAATGTGCATGTGATTGTCCTTTGACGGGATGGCGTCCTGGCCAGGGTGGGCTCCCGCCTTGCATGCTGAGCCGCTGGGATGGGCTCTGGCCATCCATGACCTTGAACTGGAATAAATGGGTAAATAATTATTTTATTACTGGTTTTTATTAATATTTCTTCAATGTACGTGTAGCTCACATTTATTTCCAGGTTTAACATTAAAAGTGTTTTGTTCTTTATTTAGAAGCTTGGTGATGTTTTTGTGACCAGAAATCTGCCGTAGGACTTAACTCTTGTTTGTATCTTAGCCTGTGGTCAATTGGTTTCATTACCTGTTGTTTCACTTAAAGTCACGGTTTCCAAGAACCTATCGGCAATGTCAGGTGAGGAGTTACCCTGTCATTACGCATGTGTGCTCCGACGTGGGAGCCATTGTGTTCGACACTTTGTAAATACTAACTCACTGCACCACAGGGGAGATGCTATGGCTTCAATTTCGTAGACCAGGAAATGCCTAAGTCTCCCAGCTGGTTATGAAGGAGTTTGTCTGATCCCAAGCCCAGGCCGTCTGCGTTGCGCACATTCCCCTGCCCTTCCAGAATTTGGAAATGCCGTCCTCTAAAATTCCACCTGGGAAGAATCGAAGAGAAATGAATGAGGTGATTCCCAGCAGGGATTCCCCACCCGAAAGGATTAATTGGACCAAATTGCTTGGGTTACTGGGTCCCTTCCACATCTCATCAGTAGACCCCGAGCCAGAATGTAACTGAACGTAAAGTGGTCTCCTTCATTGAGCTTGTCCATGATGGATGTTGGTGCCGTGACCAAAGCGGGGTCTTCTCACAGAGAGTGGGAACTGTCCCTGTGCTTTTTACTCTGCTGTCCTGGGGAGAGCATGGCCCACTGCTACGCCATTCCCCATTCTCTGAACACACGCACCCCTAGAGTGCACATGAGCTCATCAGGCCCCTCCAGGTGGGTGGATGCATGGCCCGAGATGGCATTAATCAAAGTGTGTGCCACGGAACGCTGGTCCATGAGTTGCTCCACGAGGCAAGAATTCCATGGTCAGAGAAGTTAGGAAATGCTGCATGCACACCTCCCTTGGGGAGATTCATGTGCTAAGGCTCTGAGAAGTCCTGCAACACCAGGCTTACCAATCAATTTAGCCACATCGCACACCCCACCCTCACCTTTTTTTTTTTGGACTAAACACACGGTCTCCCAGGGGCAGAGTTCTGTGTAGTTAATAAGAAATATTTATTGAGTTTCTGTGGGACAGGCCTCGAACTAAGCTTTTCCTACAAATGATTTCATTCATTCCTGACGCAACCCTGTGAAGTTTCTATATTGTCACTACTCCAATTTGACAGTCACGGCTTGGAGAATTTAAGCCATTTTCCCTGCTCACTCAGCTAAGAAGTGGCAGAGCCAGGTTCATACCCAGCCTGCCTCGCTCCGGGTCCACTTTGCCCTGCTGCCCCAGAGGGCGATGCCCCTTACATAATAAAAATAAATTAGCGTCCTGCTTCTGAGTCAGCCTCTTAAGCTTTTCATGAGCAGAAATGACCCAGAATGAAGGGGGAGATACTCACTTCCTTGAGCTTGCAAAACTGAGCCCCACGTCCTGAGTGCAGGGTGATCCCACGACAGTGTAGCCAAATTCCTGGTCTCTTTCTGGACACTACACTTACCTTCCGGTGGCCGTCCTCTGTTGCCAAAAGAAACCTAGCATGCTGCTAGGCCCATCAGAGGCATGTCTTAGATAGCCACACAAGTGGTGATTGAGATTCGCGGGATGTGTCCCCACCCGGGAAGGCACGTCATGTCTTTGTGATGGGCATAGGCGGTGCTGACCTCTGTCCTGGTCCAACTTCTGCGTCACAGTCAGGCTCTGGTTTCTGTGTCCCGCTGTCGATAATTATCCCTCACCCTCTCCAGGACGCTCCCCTTGGTTCCCCACACGTCCAGCAGCTGCTATCAGCTGCTTCCGCCCCTTTTGGCCTCTCACAGTTTCCTTCTTAGCTTGCTTAGAGCTCTGAGATTCCCACCCTGTAATACTCCTCGGCCTGTGGACTCTGTGAATGTCCCATCCCGGTGGGAACCTGACATCCCATCTCCATGGTAACCCATGGGAAGCCGGTGATGGATGGGGGTTTGGCGTGGAACATATTGCAATCCTTGGACGCTGTTTCTTCCCACAGAGGGCGTCCAGGCGGGGAAGAAGTGACCAGGGGCTGCGGAAGGAGAGGTCACAGCGCCTTCTAGGGCTGGTCTTACATGGAGATGTTCCTGTGGCCTTCTTGACTTTGGGTTCTTGCCAACACACATCACTACACTGATGAGACTGTGGATTAGGTCCAGTGAGAGGCCCTTCTGGCAAGGACTTGTTGTTCATTGGCCAGGCTGTGGTGACTGTTAATAGTTAGGCAGGAGGACAGCAGACCACCTTGGGAAGAATGGCACCATCTGCTCCAACACAGATGACTGTGCGGCTCCCATCCGGTAGGGGCAGAATCAGGTGAGATTCTGTCACCCAGTTGGTGATTGTTTATTGAACTCTGGGCCAGGCGCTGGAGATATAAGAGTTGTCCAAGTCAAATAAAATATACAGGTGACTCTCCGAAATTAAAACGGTTTATTTGCAAAGAAAGAATTACAGTTTGGGGCATCCACACAGAGCGGTTTTCAGTATGTGTGTTCACGTTTTCGGTATGTGTAAGGAACAAAGAGTGGGTTAGAGGTTTGGTGAAAAAAAGAGAGAAGTGTTACGTGTTGCTCTTTGAGAAAGTTTACTGACAGCAGTCGGTTCTGGGGGGCTGGCAAGCTCCGACTGGTGAGCGACGGTGGTTGGCACAACTAGTCTTAGAGTTGCAGCAGGTTATTCGGTAGCCCTTGGACAGAACTGGTTTCAGGTTACGACAGGCAGTTTCAGCAGCCAGGCTTGCGGAGAATGCCATTTTTGGAGCCATGCTGTGCCTGAGTGCGTTTTCCCCCTGGCCCCTCGACTCTGTTTCAGTTGAGTGTGACAAGAATGACTCAATCCCTACGATCGACTTTCACAGGGTGAATAAGACAGACAGGGTCCCTAAAATCAAGAAACATTCAGGGTGGCAACAGCAATACTATCTTGCATGCACCTACCATGTGTCCCTTAAAGAGGTCCTTTAGTTTCTCCATGAGGTGGGAATGGTCAGCCCTTCCATTTCCACTGTCCGCTCCGATGTCTAAGGTAACCGTCATCCCTCATCTGGCTCAAGCCATTGCCTCCAAAATTGTCCCCCGGCTTTCGCCCATGCCACCCCTGAGTCTGTTCTCACAGAGCAGTTTAAACCTGTCTAATCAGTTCCCAGTCTGTTTAAAATGTCAACCATATCGTTGTCTCTCTCAGACCTAAAACCCTCCCTTGGTTTCCCCTCCAATACCCTCCCCAAGACTCTCAAGACCCCAGGATCTGGCCCTGCCACCCCTTGTGACATCTCTTCTCCCCTTGGTCCCTACGACTCTACTCCCCCACCCCCGTAACTTCCGACAGGTCCCCATCATGGCAGACCCAAACCGAGATGGAGTATCTAAAATACACTCCGGGTTTCAAAGTGTTAGGATGAAAAAATGAATGCAGAATATCTCATTAACAATTTTTATGTGGTTCACATGTCCAAAGGATCATATTTTGGATATAGTGCTTGAAATACAACATCTTAGTACAATTAATTGTACCTATTTCTTTTGACTTTCTTTCATGGCTGCGGAAAAGTTTAAAATCACATCTGTGGTCCGAGTCTGTGGCTCTCAGGATCCTCCTACTGGATCGCGCTGTCCTGGAATCCTTCAAGGCTTTGTCTTCCTGCATGTCTGTCTGTCTGCTGCTCCGTCTGCGAGGTCCCTGGTCCCTAGACAGGTGGTTCTCTCATCACTTGGGCCTTCCCTGCCTGCCTTACCTATGTGCCCATTCCTGAGAGGAGCTCACGCTCTCCTCTGTCAGCACCTGTTTGTGTTTTTAGCGTTAATCACACTGTGTCATTGTTTACTCAGGGACTCTCCAACCACACTTAGGATGCACCAAACCTTTCATGTGGATTAGCTTTGTGAAGCTCCACCACAGCCCTGAAAGGTAGACGCTTCCCCATTTTACAGCTGCGACACAGGGATTCCGACCTCAGGCCTGGCCTCGAGCCTGCAGGTCCGACCCAAAATAAGCTCCAGGGGCGGGCAGGGACACCCTTTCCACAGCACCCTTTCCCATTTGGTCCACGTGGGTGCCAAATAAATATTTGTGAACACTTGGCCAGGCCAGGTGGCTCATGCCTGTGATCCTAGCACTCTGGGAGGCCAGGGTGGGAGGATCACTTGAAGTCAGGAGTTTGAGACCAACCTGAGCAAGAGCTAGACCCCATCTCTACTAAAAATAGAAGAAATTAGCCGAGTGTGGTGGGGCTTCCCTGTAGTCCCAGCTACTCGGGACGCTGAGGTGGGAGGATTGCTTGAGCCCAGGAGTTTAAGGTTATAGTGAACTACAACGATGCCACTGCACTCCAGCCTAGGTGACAGAGCAAGAAGACTCTATCTCAAAAAGAAAAAAAATTGTGAATACCAAGTGATGAACAGATAAATAAAATGTGATATATCCATAGATGAAATAATATACAGCCGTAGAAGGGAATGGAGGACTGATACATGTTACCGTGTGGATAAACCTGGGAAACATTATGCTGAATGAAATAAACTAGACACGAAAGGCTGGCTCATACGATTCCGTGTATATGAAATGTCCAAATAGGGAACCCATAGAGGCAGAAAGTAGGTGAGAAGGTGCCAGCGGTTAGGGAGAGAGGGAATGGGAGTGACTACTAACAGGTATGGGGGCTTTCCCAGGGTGATAGAAATGTTCTGGAAATAGTGACAACGGTTGCACAATATTGAGAATATACTGAAAACAACTGAATTGTACCCTTTAAAGTGGCGGACTTTACAGTATGTGAATTATATCTCAATTAAAGTAAATAAATATATTGATATTGTGTAGATTGAATAAATTAGCAGAGAGGCAGACGTGAAGACCCAAGATTCAGCAGATTTCTCAAAGAGCCATCCAGAAATGCTCTGCACAGATACAAAGTAAAGTTGCACCCTAGTCGTTCATTCATCAGATGTTCCCATGCATCTGCAAATACGCCAGGCACCGTGCCAGGCACCGTGTTGCTGCCATGAGCAAGGCAGGGATCCCGTGCTCTGAGCTCCGGCAGGGAAGACAGGTGGTTCTGCAAGCGCTTGCAAGGAAATGTGACCCTGGGGAGGGTTCTGAACCTGGAGCCCAGAGACCCTTAAGGGGATCCATGGATAAAATTCTGGAGACCCATAATCTTGGCTGGAAGGAATTACATCTTTATTCTTGCTAACACTAATTCAAATTTAGCATTTCCTTCAATTCCGAATGAAAGTGGCAAGCCACAGTGGTGTCAACAGTACCCATGACTTTGTCACAAACAGAAATCACAGATATTTTCATATCCCATTATGGTTTTTGCAAATGCCTCAAAATATTGTTTACAGATCCCTATTTCAAAGTTAGGGTAATCATTAGACTTTAGTGCTAGATATTATTTGATACATTAATAAAGTGTATTCTAATATTATAATTTTAAAAATATATGATAACTATATTTCAATATCATTACTTTCCTTGGTAATCTTCCATATGTTATTTTATGTATTTAAAAACATTATTCTGAGACAGACACAGTGGCATGTTCCTGTAGTCCCAATTACTGGGGAGGCCGAGGCAGGAGGATCACTTGAGCCCAGGAGTTCGAGGCTGTAATATACTGTAATCACCTGTGAAAAGCCACTGCTCTCCAGCTTGGGCAACATAGCAAGACCCCATCTCTAAAAAAAATTATTCTGAAAGTGATCTCAGATGGATTAACATTCAAGAAAGTTAAGGGGCTTCTTATACCGCGGTGGAGGGAGTGGCGAGGCAGAGGACTGGCAAGTGCGGGCCCACGTGGCCAACCAAGGAAGGCTACTGCCCAGCGGCCAAGGGAGCGATGCTCCCGTTCTCAGGGCAGACTCAGGGCAGCATGAGGATTGTCACGTTCAGTCCCTAGCAGACCCAGAGGAATATGAGTTTCCGTGGACAGCAGGATGGACAGAAAGTTCTTGGACTGTAGGGGAAGGAACAACTTCTTTGGCGGGAGGCAATTCCATTTACAGCCTTTCTCATGTGGTTGGCCTTCTCTGCCTGAAAAACACTTTGAGGAAGTTAAGACGGAGAAAGTTCCGTGTCGCCTTCTGAAATACACAGTCAGGGTGGGCGAGCCATTCCTAACTCATCCCAGTACGTCCGAGAGGGGAGCTCGCGGTGTCAGGAAGGTGGCTAAATGGACCCGCATCTCTTTGCAGAAACGGGCAAAGGAGGCGCGTTAAGGATGGCGCGTCAGCCTTAACTGTGCATTTCCTGGTTTTATTGGTCCGTGTCACAACCTCCACGTTCCTTAAACGTAGTTTGGTCGTGTTTTTTATTGCAGTTTCCCCTTCCCTTCCCCGTGGCTGCCAATATTTCGTGTGGCTGCTCCCCACTCTCTTGTCACCCGTTATCCATTACTGTCATCTCCTGCCAGGATGTCCTTGCAGGGGACTCTTAATGGAGCTGTCCTGGTTAAAGAAATTCAATGTGATTGAACTGCAGCGAAGAATCAAAATCCAAGTATCTGAAAGGGGTGAATAATAACTAGGTATTAAAGCATATTGGTTATTTATTACTGGCAGAAGGCAAGAAAACATTAGCATGTAAAAAGCTGTAAATTAATCACAGCTGGGGCTAGGAAACCTGAAAAAGTCACCTCTATCTTTGTTAACGCTGTTTTGTTATTCCTGGTGTGTTACTGAGCCCCCACTTCTGTCCTTCTATGATAGATTTTCATCCCCAGCTGCCTCGCTGCAGGCATGAAGGGGCAAGATTTTTCTTAAAAAATGGATAAGTGCACATCACCCAGTTCTCTGAAGAGGGCGGCAGGGGATAGAGCATCGAGGAACTGACTTCAGTCTGAATCCTGGCCTACCACTCGCTGACCAGGGTCTCCGACAAGTCACTTGACCTCTCCAGGTGGTGGGCCTCCAATCTGTGACGTGCAGGTGATTCTAGAACCTTCCTCGCAGACTCGTTCTAGGATTAAATGAGAGGCTGCCTTTATGGGCTTAGTCCTGTGGGCAAGGGGGGCTGTTGGTGAAAGACCAAGGGGCCTTGCTACACAAAATGCTATCAGTGGGCCAGCATCGCAGTAAAAATGCAGGTTCCGAGGTCCCCTCTGACCTACCGTGTTAGAATCTGCATTCAACAGGATCCTGATTGAATCATACGGACATCGGTGTTTAAGAACCGCTGACATAAAGTGTTCTTGTACTTTTAGGGAATTTTTTAGTGAATCGAAGAAAGGGTGTAAAGTGTTATGATAAAACCAGGAAAAAGGTTCATTAATGTCAAAATAATTCATTGATCATTTGGGCTGAAATGCGCTTTGGAAGTCTTTGAATCCTACTCTCTTTACAGATGAGAAAACTAGGTCCAGCGAGGTTAAGCATTTGACTGAGGCCACAGAGGTGGTGTTCCGGTTGTGTGTTGTGTAAAAACCACCCCCAAATTTAGTGACTTGAAACAACAATTTATTGAGCTCATGAATCTGCGATTTGGGCAGAGCTTGGCAGGGAAAGCTTGTCTCTGCCCCAGGTGGGCAGAGACACCTGGGCAGCTCACCTGGGGGCTGAGGGATTCACATCCAAGGTGGCACAGGCACATGGCTGGCAAGTTGCGGCCTGCTGTTGGCTGGGAGCTCGGCTGGGGCTGAGGGCTGGGAACCTCGGTCTCCTCTCCTCAGGCTGCTTGAGCTTCCTCGCAGCATGGCGTCTGGGTTTTAAGAGTGAGTGTCCCAAGGCACAGGCAGTGGAAGCTGCCGGTTTCTTAAGGCCGAGGCCCAGACTTCCAGCTTTTTCTGTAGGTCAAGCAGTTTCAGAGCCCAGATCCAAGGGGAGGAGATACAAACCCAACCTATCCATGAGAAGAATGGCTAAGAGTTTTAGTGTCATGTTTTAAAACTACCACAAGTCGTCTTTAGGAGAACTGGGATTTAAACATAGATTTTCCCAGCACAGAGCTCTTTCTACCAAATCAAGCTCAAACTTCTCCCTTGATCTTTCCTTGGAGGAAAAGTTACACCCTGTCAGCTTGATTTTGTGTAAAAATGAAAAGAACCCCATGTTTTCACTTTACAGTGTGAGCTGAGAGCCCAGGGCCCAGACAGACCACCATCCTGTTCCCAGAGCCCCCAGGAGCAGCCAGGTGGGATGTCTCAGGTCTGGGCAGGTTTCTTTTTCACAGCACAGGGCATGTGACAGCTGCTACTGTCCCTGGCATCTCAGGACTGTCTAACACAAGCCTGCCACGAGCCCTGGGGCGGACTTGTGCCTAGGGCTGCTCGCACACAACCGCCAGCCCAGGCCCTGTCTACTCTCCCACGAGGGCTGAGCTGTGGGAGCTCCAGGGCCAGCCTCTGCCCTTCCCTCTCCTGAGAGCTGGTGCATGTCCATCTGCCTGGGGCTCTGGTTTGAGATCAGGGGCCAGGCCGCTTTGCTTGTTTGGTTTGAACCCAGCTGGCTCCAAGGAGCATTTATCAGGGCTCAGCTTCCCCTGTCCAGAGCTGTCTGCCATTCCAGACTGTGGCTTAGTGTGGGTCCCCCCCTAAAGCAGTCTGTGAGAAAAGGATTTGCAAGCAATTAGTTCATCCGGGAGTTGCAGGGGACAAGGATTGCGGAGCAGGGAAGTGGGATGGGCAAGGGAGAGCAGATGACGAAGGATGTTAGGAAGCCTGTCCCCACTGTGGCAGCAGGAACTTCGTCCTGCGGGAAGCTCAACAGAAGCCCCAGGGGTTCCCCCCGCCTCAGAGTCAGCGGCCGAGGAGGTATTTATTCACCAGCCCCCAGCCTTGCTGAGGGTCATGGCGGCTCTTCCAGCTTGTCACACACCCAGGCTTGGTGGTCTAAGATACTTCTGGAAGAAAGGCTTTGGGCACAGAGATGCATATATATCTTTGGGACAAAATCAGGCTGTGGCAGCTTGGGGGTTGGGTGGGGTTGAGGGGAGCTCGCTAGAACATCACTGGGACAAGATTTGACAAACGTCTGCCGAACACCTGCTATGGCCGAGGGCCTGGTTCTGCCGGTGACAAGACAGGTCTCCCGGCTTCGAGGGCAAATTGCCAGTGGAGGAGACACACGCACGAGCCGAGAAGCACAATCAGACATGACAAGTGCTATTCTGGAAGTCGGGGCTCGGGAGCCGTGGAGGAAGGAGCCAGGAAACTGCCGGCGAGTTCAGGCAGTGGTGGCACTGAGCGCCAAGGGATGTGTAGGAGTCATCCAGGTGACATGGATATGGTGGGGAAGGGCACTGCAGGCACAGGGAACAGAGGGGCAAATGCCAGAGGCATGGGAAGTGCATGATCGTAGGGCGTGGCTGCTGCGTGTGCTCTGCCTGTCCCAGGGATAGCGTCACAGCTCCCAGAAGGATGCGGGTCCTCCCCCTTGGGCATTGTTTTGCAAGCTTGGGAGCTGTAGCAAGTGAGAGGAGAAAATTCCATAAAATACGTGGAGGGATTGCAGCATGGTCAGAAAGACTTCAAAGGACCGTTCATTTGGACGTTATCAGGGGAAGTTTTTTCTTAAAAAACGTCCATTTTGGTTCAAACGTCCCAACATGAGGGGGAAGGCGTAACGTGCATAGTTACTGTTATGGACCGAATTGCGTCCCCTCCGCCCTAAACTGGACTGAGGAAGCCTAACTCCCCATGTGATCGTATTTGGAGACAGGGCCTTTGAGGAGGCAATTTTAAATAAGACCAGAAAGGCGGGACCCTGATCCCACAGGGCCGGTGTCCCCATAGGCAGAGGAAGAGACACCAGGTCCACATGCACAGAGAAAAGGCCATGTGAGGACACAGAAAGCAACTCTTCAGGCGCCTCGGACTTCCAGTCTGCAGAACTGTGCGAAAATAGATTTCCCTTGTTTAAGCCTCCCGGTCTGGGGTGTGCTGTTACAGAAGCCCAAGCAGACAGTTACTAGCAAACAACTGAACATTTCTAACAGAGGCTCTTTAAACGTCTTTGCACACTCCCGAGCTGCTGACACTGCGTTCACACATGGAGCCCATCCCGTTCAACCCTCTAAACGCATCTTCTCTCGTCCGTAAACAGTGCTATGTTTCCGAGGCCCCTTTCCTGAGTGTTCTGCCCCTGCGCACACACGCTCCGATCCCCGGTGTATGCAGTCCTTCAGTTAGGAATAGCTGTTTTCACTGCTCAGAGCAGGTGTTCGTGCAAGAGGAGACGCATTAAACACAGCCGGGTGCCGAAACCCTCGCAGGAGGATGTCGAGGCCGCAAGCCCTGCCTTGGAGTCAGACACACCTGAGTGTGAATGAGGCTCGGCCTGTCCCTGCTGTGCGACCTCAGATGGGGAATTCAGGCCTGTGAGGCTCACTGCAAACAAATACCTGCATGCCAGGTGAGCAGTGGATGCACTGCACCTGGGGAAAGCAGCTGGTCGCTGAGCGTCTGTTCTTCCTGCCTTTCCCAGGAGCAGAGTTTGATGGGACATCAGGACCCAGAACATTTGGTAGGGTGGGACGGGGGCACGTGCAGATGGGAGGAGGTGGGGGCAGGGAGCTTTATATGCCAGGGACAGGTTCTCCGAGAGCCAGCTCTGCATCAAAACCTGCAGGAGGCTGCCCCGGCTGAGGAGCAATTATTCATCCTGCTAAAGGTTAATTCCTCTATGGAGAAAGCAAAAGGGCCTCAGCTCCTTCGCGGAGAAAGGGCGAAGGCAATTAAAAGCGACTGTGACCCAGCGCAAAGGGCCCGACCTTTGGCTCTCTCCGTGGATACGAGCTTCACCTTGGCACATCCCCATCCCGTCTTTCCTGTAGACCTAACAATCGTCACAGGTGTGTTCTCAAAGCTTCTCAGGGTCTTCAGGGTGTAGCGATGCCTCTGAGTGGATCAGGTACCCATCTGGGATGGCCAGGATGTGGAAGCACAGTATTGTATTAGAGGACTCAGGTCAAAGCCATACTAACTTCTTGCCTAAATTAAGACAATTTGTACACCATGAAATGCACAGATCTTAAGTGTACAGTATATAGTTTAATGCTATTTGACACATGTAACACACATTCCATCAAGATATAGAGCATCTTCTATGCCCCAGAAGGTTCCCTCATGCCCCTCCAGGTCAGTTTCCGTCCCATCCACCAGAAGCAACCACTGTTCTGATTTCTTTCCCATTGGACAGCCCTGCTTGTCTGAGAGCGTCACACGGCTGGCATCGTACGGTGTGTACTTCTCCGTGTCTGGCTTCTTTCGCATAGCGTGTTTTTGAGATTCTCCCATGTTGTTGAATGTGTCTGTAGCTCTTTCCTCTTCATTTGTTTTTGTTACCACAATTTGCTTATCCATCCTCCCGTTGATGGATATTGGGGCTGTTTTCACTTTGGGGCTATTGCAAATAAATCTGTCACAAACATTCATGGACATGTCTTGGTGTGGACATGTTTTTATTTTTCTTGAGTAAGAACACCGGGTCCTGGGACAGAGAACCCCAGGTATTTGTGGCATCACAGCAATAGAAACTTGTTTAATTTGTGGAACCATTTTCTAAAGTGGTTGTATTATTGAACACCCCCACCAGCTACAGAGGAGTGTTCTAGTTGCTCCACTTCCTCACCACGTTTGGTGTTTAATTTTAGCGACTGGTATCTCATTCTGGCTTTCATGTGCATTGCCCTGATGACTAACAGTGTTGAGTATTTTTTCATTTGCCTATTAACCATTAATGTTTCTTCCTTTCTAAAATATCTAAGTTTTTTTCCCACTTTTTATTGGGTTGTTCATCTTTATGGTTTTTATTTTGGTTTTAACATTCTTTATGTTGCAGGTCTGCTGGTGATAAATTTTTTCAGTTTTTGGTTTGTCAGAGAAAGGGCTTTTATTTCATCTTATTTTTTTAAGAATCCCAAATTAGCCAGGCACAGTGGCGCACGCTTGTAGTCCCAACTACTCAGGAGGCTGAGATGGGAGGATCCCTTGAGCGGTGTAGAAGTTCAAGTCCAGCCTCGGCAACATAGTGAGACTCCGTCTTTAAAAAAAAAAAAAATGAATCCCAAGTTAACTTGTTCATATATTTGTTTCAACACATTAAAGATCTTGTTCCATCATTTTCTTCTTTGCATTGTTATTAAGAGTGAACAATGGCCAGGCGCGGTGGCTCACGCCTGTAATCCTAGCACTCTGGGAGGCCAAGACGGGCGGATCGTTTGAGCTCAGGAGTTCGAGACCAGCCTGAGCAAGAGCAAGACCCCGTCTCTACCAAAAATAGAAAGAAATTAATTGGACAGCTAAAAATATATAGAAAAAATTAGCCGGGCATGGTGGCGCATGCCTGTAGTCC